>JAKCPI010017503.1:0-18835 GCA_023213315.1 Euborellia annulipes | reverse complement strand
GAAGATGGTTAATAAAACATTTATATTTTGTTACCATGGCAACCATGGATATATGAGAATATATTCAAGTAATTTTCCCTCTCCATCCCTCACGAGATATTTGATTATTAATTTACAAGGGATGAAGAATTAAATTTGAAATTAATTAATATTGAAATTTTTATCTGTGCTTTCTTTATCATACAATGAAATTCTACAAATTAAATGATAAAGATGTTTATTTGATTCAATGGCTAATTTCAAAAGCCACCCAGAAACACCAGCCCCCGAAAAAACCACCCTTATTACTAAATACGATCAAAGAAAAGAATTTTTTTTTTTTTTAGATTAGACAAAATGCAATTATTATATCATATCACAGTTTAAAAAAAAATTAATTTTAAATAATTTGAATAGTGGAATGTGGTTGTAAATGATATGTTGAATAGGGAAGAGGATGTTGCCAATAATTGAGCCTATATTTAGTAATTAAGCACTCTTTATAAGAGCATTTCGATGGGATCAACCCTGCCATCTTCAGCCTTCAAAAAACATGATTAACTATTTTTTTATACAAAAAAATTGAATTGAATAAAAGATTACAAAAAAAGAGTTGTCGTTTTAAATAATACCGCGCTGCGGTAAATTCTAATTTGAAAGTTTAAACCCCCCCCCCCCTTCCGAACGACTAATCAGATCAGACTAAATGTTGAACAATTGAATAGTGTTTATTTACCTGGTGAAGAGAAGGGAGAGATTGAGATGTTGCTGTTGAAAAGACATGCGAGTTTCTAAGATTCGAGCCTGACTCTGCCCGCTCAAACGACAGGGTCGATGATGAAGGGAGAAGACAGCCTCTAGCAACAGTCACCCCTGTAAAGGATAAAAAATTCTATTATTTGAAGAAAGACAGAGTTTACTAAAAAAATATTATGGATAAAAGATTTCGAAGAGAAAATAGCATTAATAATTTAATTGGAATAGGAAATGTACAACCCTACCACCCTCTGGTTTATTGTTTCATATATTGAAATTAATAGATAATTTTATAAATTAGAAAATATAAAAATAAAATGTTAACCCTTTATGAAAATGAAATATGCGACTAATAAATACCCTTTAATTGGAGTGCGTGATGTTTTATTGTAATTGTATCGCAAAAGAAGAGAGGCACTTTGCAGAGAGATGAGTTCAATCGACTGGCCCCTTGCTCGAGGTGAATCAAACTAAATCACTTGCTTGCTTGCTTATACTTTTTATTTAAAAATACTTTCCATTTGCGTAAATAATCTTTCTTTGATCATGTTGATGACGTACATGGATGCTCTTCCTTCTGAAACAAAGAAATATTTATTTATTATTTTTTATCCTCTTCTATTTTAAATATTAAATAAAGATTATTTTATTAAATAATTGTTTTATTTATCCCGTAATCCTTTCCTAAATATCCCTTACAACCAGAGTATTTTGGAATATTTATATTAGGATACAATTATTTAATTAATCTTATTTGTGCAATTCACATTAAAAGTTGAATAAAAGTAAAAAAAAATCAAAAATTCAACAGAAATAAAATAAGTTTTTTTTTTTTTTTTTAAGATTAGTTAAAAAATAATACTTAAGCTGTTTGGTTTTTTTCTAAAATAAATTAATTAAAATTTAGAATATATGAACTCAATTTTTCCTTTCCATCCTTCTTAGAATTTTTAATCATTAATTAGAAATGCTTAATAAATTAACCAATAGTGTATTTACATGAGAGAGAAATAGAGGGATGGAGGCTGAGTTGTTTATGCTTAAAATTTGTAGAATGGGAAAACTACTAGGGGAGGGGGACTTTTAAATAAACAGAAATAAATTAATTTTGATATAAAATTCTAAAATGTTTTAATGAGAAAAAAAATGGAATTTTATTCATTAATTCATTTTAATAATTGAATCTGAATTAATGAAAATCTATCTATAAGGGGATGCGTGAGCCGAGAGGGGTTCGAATATATATCTAAAAAAAGGAAATAAATTCACGAAACGAAGGACGAATATACAGGTAGGTAGCATGTTACGACTCAGAAAGGTATACAAATTAAAAAAAAATCATTTTAATTTTTTAAAATTATGCGAGTGGAGAAACTCCCTCTGGTTTCATTAATGAAATTAATAGATAAATGTATAACTTAGAAAATATAAAAATAAAATGTTAACCCTTTATGAAATGAAATATGCAAATAATAAATACCTTTTCATTGGAGTGTGTGATGTTTTATTCTAATGTTATCGCAATAGAAGAGAGGCACTTTGCAGAGATGAGTTCAATCGACTGGCCCCTTGCTCCAGGTGAATCAAACTAAATCACTTGCGTATCTGCTCTTTCTTAGATCATGTTGATGACGTACATGGATGACTCTCCCTTCTGAAACAAAGAAATATTTATTTATTATTTTTTATCCTCTTCTATCATTATATTTTAAATATTAAATAAAGATTATTTTAATAAATAATTGTTTTATTTATCCCGTAATCCTTTCCCAAATATTCTTTCCAACCAGTAGCGTAACGTTTTTTAGCTGGGCCCCCCCCCCCCCGCAACCCGGGGGCCCGGGCCCTCTCAAAGAGAAATTTTCATTATTTTTTTTTTACCTAAATTTTTCCGTTTTTATCAAAGCCCTGAGAAGATACATTTTTTTAGCCCGGCCCGGCCAGTGGGCCCCCCAAGCTCCGGGGCCCCCCTGCATCGAGGGGTCTGCGGGGGCGTACGTTACGCCACTGTTTCCAACTAGAGTATATTGAAATATAAAAAAAAGAGTTGTCGTTTTAAATAATACTTCGAATTTGAAAGTTTAAACCCCTGTAGATTCCGAACGGCTAATCAGATCAGACTAAATGTTATGTCAATTTGTGCAGAAAGAATAACTCTAATACATAGATTAAATAAAAAATCCCGAATAATTATCCTCAAAATCAATTATTTTTTTCACAAAACCTCAATTTTTAAGCAAAATTCGCCCTTATTGGATAAAAAAGTTTGGCCCCACCTGTCATATGAAAATGTATGAACGTGTTTGTTAATGAGAAAAAAGTACAAGTAAAAAAAAACATACTTTCTCTCTATAAATTTCAATATAGGTAAGAGAAAGTAAAAATACTTGAGTCAAGAACAAGACGTTGTCACGTTAAAAAGTCACCGGCTGTGGAGAAGACAGTCAACACCAAATTTTTGTTTGGAAGATGTGAATTTTTAAAATTTTGGTTATTAAAAACGACATTTTGAGAAAAAGTTTGTTTAGTCCCTGTTCTCTTATCTCATCTTAGTATTGTTTTTTTCAATTTTTTTTATATAAAATACATCTATTCTGATCAATAGAATATTTCATCATATGAATTGGAATCAGAAATTTTAAAAAAATTGATTTTTTTCGAACTTTTTTTTATTTAATAAATCGGTTCTTCTGAAAATTTAGCCCAGTGAAGATTTGGTAACTTTTCATGTGAACGGTCTCATATGTTAATATTTAGAGAGAGAAAGTATTTGATTCATGTCAAAAATTCGAGGTCGTGATTTTGATGGATATACATGTTTTGAGGTCCCCTGAATAGTTAAAAAAAATAAAGTTAATAAAAAAAAAAGAAATGAACCCCCAATCATTTCTATATGCCTAATAAAGTAGACAAGTTTTTAATTATAATTAGAAAAATTTTTCTATCTTAGAATGTTCCCAGAGAGAAACTAAATTTATAAGAATTTTTTCATCCAGAAAAATTGATTTTTTTATTCATTTTTAAAAAATTTTGCACACCCCTAAAAAAAAGGAACTGGTAGAAACCGAATCAAAAAAGAGAGTTGAGGAAGACTTTAATAGATATATATCATAAAATGATTGGGAGGGGGGGGGGGGGGTTCTAAACTGGAAATTTTAAGAGAGACCTTCCAACAAAATGTAATTAATATTTGTGATATGAACTTAATTTGAAATCAGGCTCAGGACTTACCTAGAGCAGAGATCGAGAGAGAAGCTCGAAGTGCGCTCAGATGTTGATGCTCAAACGACAGGGTCGATGATGAAGGGAGAAGACAACCTCTAGCAACAGTCACCCCTGTAAAGGATAAAAATTTTATTATTTGAAGAAAGAGTTTACTAAAAAAATAATATTTTTTAACGTTTTTTTTACCATTATATCTAAGAAAAAGTAAAAAATAGTATTAATAGTTTAATTGCCCAATAGAGAATGAAATGTACAATGAAATGTACACCCCTTACCACCCTCTGGTTTCATTATTGAAAATAAAAAAATAAAATGTTAACCCTTTATGAAAATGAAATATGCAAATAATAAATACCCTTTCATTGGAGTGTGTGATGTTTTATTCTAATTGTTATCGCAATAGAAGAGAGGCACTTTGCAGAGATGAGTTCAATCGACTGGCCCCTTGCTCCAGGTGAATCAAACTAAATCACTTGCGTACTCTGCTCTTTCTTAGATCATGTTGATGACGTACACGGATGACTCTCCCTTCTGAAACAAAGAAATATTTATTTATTATTTTTTATCCTCTTCTATCATTATATTTTAAATATTAAATAAAGATTATTTTAATAAATAATTGTTTTATTTATCCCGTAATCCTTTCCTAAATATTCTTTTCATCTACAGAATATTGGAATATTTATATTAGGATATAATTATTTAATTAATCTAATTTGGGCAAGTTACATTAAAAGTTAAATAAAAGAATCGAAAATTTAATTTTCATAATATAAATAAAATAAGTTTTTTTAGGATTAGTTAAAAAATAATACTTTTTTTCTAAAATAAACTAAATTAAATTTAGAATATATGAACGCAATTTTTCCTTTCCATCCCTCTTAGAATTTTTATTCATTAATTAGAAAAGCTTAATAAATTAAGCAAAAGTGTAGTTACATGATGATAGAGAAATAGAGGTAGGGAGGCTGAGTTGTTTCTGCTTAAAATGTTTAAGACTTACTTAATACAGTCACCCTTAAATAATAAACCTCCCATTAAATAAATCGCTAAAGAGGTTGCAATATTTTTTTATTTTTAAAATATATTCAATAGTTAAATTTAAAATCTTATGGAATTTTTTTTTTATATTAAAATGCGAAATGTTTTTAAATGAAAAGAATAAAAAACAAAATCCTGTGATTTTTTGGAAAAATTCAATAGAAATAAATATAATTGAACGAAATTTAACCTCCTCCATCCCTCTCTGCATATTTAATTATTAATTGACAAGGGTTGGACAATTGAATAGTGTTTATTTACCTAGTGAAGAGAAGAGATTGAGATGTTGCTTTTGAACCGGCATGCGAGTTTCTAAGGTCCGAGCCTGACTCTGTCCGCTCTGAACTCGCCCGCGGGGAGTGCAGTCCTCTTCACGAGTTGGGGAACGAAAATCTAAAACAAGAGATAATAATAAAAAATTATTTATTTTTTATATGTTAGGACTAGAAAAAATCTCAAAAAATGAAATTCTCATTTAACATTTGCGGCATATTTATTTAAATTAAATTATCAATCGAGTTTCAATTAAACAATAGAAAAATCAAATAGAATAGAATCAGAATTTTGTATTTCTTAAAATTGAATATAAAAAGTTAATCACCTCCCTCTAAATATTGGAAAGAGGAGGGTTAAATAAAAAATCCCAACATTAAAAATTAGAATTAAGACAATGGCCTTCTTTAAAATTTGAGATTTTATATAATTTATTTTGTTGCAATGGTTTGTTTCCAACTCCGCCACCCCCACAACCAACCACCCTTATGACTAAATAAATGTCTAAAGAAAATCAAATAAATAATAATTAAAAAATTATCAATAAAAACAAGGATTTTAAAAGAGAGATCGACCGACCTTTCAATGAAAATGTAATTATTATTTGTGGATCAAATATTAAATTGAGAAAATTTGATTGTCAGGCGTTACCTAGTACAGAGAGAGAACCTCGGAGATTGCTGAGGTCTTGATGCTCGAGAGACAAGATCGAGGGTGAAGGGAGAAGTTGACCTCTAGCAATAGCCACACCTGTAAAAGATAAAAATTATTATTTTTTCTTAATAAATATAATTCGTGTGTTTGTATTAGTGTATGTGTTAACTAGGAGAAAGAAAAAATTTACAAAAAAATAATAAATAATTGTTTGTAGATAGATGTAAGGAAAATCAATTTAATTATAAGGACCGTAGGCCAAAAAACAAATACTTTTGCGTATTATCCGTTTATTTGTAAATATTTCGATCCCAGTGATATGGATTGGGAGAAAGTAACGATTTGCAAAACATCTGATGATTGTACTGAGGATGATTCCATATCACTGGGTTCGAAATATTTACAAATAAACGGATAATACGCAAAAGTATTTATTTTTTGGCCGACGGTCCTTATAATTTAATTAATAAAAAATAATATTGGCAAACTAATTTTTTACACTTAATTATGAGAACAAATATTACTAAAATGTTAATTAGAAGGGGAATGTACACCCCTTACCACCCTCTGTTTACATTATTAAGAATAATAGATAATTTCATAAGAAATGTTAAGAAAGAAAATATAAAAATAAAATGTTAACCCTCCATGATAGTGAAATATGCAAATTATAATTACCTTTTAATGTGGTGCCTGTGGGTACGTGGATGACCACGAGCTGCCCGAGCTCGGACTGGCAGTTCTTCTGTTCTTAATATGACTGGCCCTTCCTTCTATATTTTCAATAGCGTCAGACCCTGCGATGCGAAGCCTGTTCCGACCCCACACTCCAGGAATAAAGCAAGGAAAGAAAGACGTTTACTTCTCGTCTGAAAAGAAGAAATATTTATTTATTATTGCTTATGCTATTCGTGCGTCATATTTTAAATATTCAATAAAGATTATTTAATTAAATAATTGTTTCATTTATCCCTTAATCCTTTCCCAAAAACTCGTTTTAACTAGAGGATATTATAATTAGGGCTCGGATTTATAGGCACTAAAAATCTTTAAAATAGGCAGGCAACTAAGCACTAAAAATTATTAAAATAGGCACTTAAAAAGGCATTTATTGTAAAAATAGGCACTTAAAAAGACACTTAAAAGGTATTATTTAAGAAATAATATAAAAAAATTTGAAAAATTGATGTCTTATTTTCGGTAAATTGGTGTGACTGGTCGCATAACACACAATTTTTTTTTAATTTCGGTAATTCTGTACTTGTTTGCCAGAATACAAATACAAATCAAATTTTTAAGTACTAATTTTTAAAATTTTACATTAAAAATATTTTTTTTTTTTTAAAAAAGTATTTTTTTTTTCAAATCTCGGGGGGGGGGGGGGTAATTACCCCCCCTTTACCCCCCCTTGAAATATTTTCTTGATAATTCAAAAAAATTTTAAATTTAGGCTATGTATAGCTCGTAAAAAATTGAAATTGGCTATTTGAACTTAAAATAGACCCTAAAAAAGGCATTTATAGATGAAATAGGCACTAAAACCCAGAATCGGCCAAAATAGGCATTATAGGCACTAACAAATGCCTCTTATTTTATTCAGAATTTCATGAAACGTATACATATCATATTGGCCTAAATTTTAAGCCATAAATTAAAAAAAGGCAAATAGGGCGAAATCCGAGCCCTAATTATAATATTTATTCACACACTCTTAAAAAGTATCCTTTAAAATAAATTTCAACGGAGGAGGTAAAAGAGGAGGCAGTCAGTGTTTTTTCATTATCTCATATAATTAAATTCTATTGTATCTTTAAAGAGAGGCTTAAAATATAATCTCGCACCCCCTATAACGGTGGTTTCCAAACTTTTTGTTACCAAGCCTCCCTTAAAAATATTTAATCGAATGTCGCCTCCCCTCGTTTTATAAAATAATACAAAAACAAAAGATTTTACTGGCTTAAGAAGTGATTTTTGAAAATGTTAGTTCCTTACAAAAAATTTTTTTTGAAAATTTGTATTGGAATAAATGGCGGGGTAAACTACAGCAAAAATAAAAAAAAATTTGGTTTTTAAACATCATCCTAGTGTGTATGTATGTGTTAACTAGAAGAAAAAGATTTTTAAAGAAAAATAATAATAATATTTTAATTAGAATGGAAAATGAACACCCCTCAGTTTCCATAATTAAAAATAATAGATAATTTTATAACGAAATGTTAAGGAAAAGAATATCAAAATAACAAAGTGAAATATGCAAATTATAAATACCTTTTAATTTGAGAAATGTGGTATGTGTGAAGCTGTATTTTCAATAATATCTAGGCATAGAAGAGGAGCAGGGGGATGAGATCAATCGCCTGGCTTCTTGCTCGGGGTAAATGCAACTGAAAATCTTGTGCTGTGCTTTGCTCCTAATAATGATGACTGCATGTTTTTTTTTCCTAAGCTCCTTCTTCTGAAACAAAAGGAATATTTATTTTTTTTATCTTCTTCTATCGTCATATTTTAAATATTCAATAAAGATTATTTTATTAATTAATTGTTTTATTTATCCGTTAATCCTTTCACAAATATCCCTTTTAACTACAGTATGTTAGAATATTTTATTTATACATAATAAAATTCTATCTAAAATATTTAATCGTACTGACGCCTCCCCCTCCCACCCCCCTTTATAAAATAATACAAAAACAAAGTTTTTAATGCTAAAAAAAAAAAAAATTTATATAATTTTTTTTTATTTATTCTCTGCTCGTGAAAAACATGCCCTATCACCTGCCGATCAAAAAAAAAAATGTTTCACGTTTGTAAATTTTCAAGTTGTTGATCTATTGCGTAAAGAAAGTAAAAAGATAAAATTTTATAGAAAGATTTGTATAAATCGACTAGCACCCCTTAAAATGCTTTCTCACAACTCTGGGGGTGGACCCACCCCGAGTTAAGAACCACTAATCTAATAAATAGGTAAGTACCCTGAGAAAAAAAGACCACAAAAGAATATTTTCAATTTTCAAAAATTTACTCCTTAAAAATATTATTTATTTGTTTATAAAAAAAAAAAAATAAGATACTTGTTCAAGTAAAATACGAATAGGTTATCAATCAATTGTGAAATTTTTTTAAAAATGTATCCCCGCCTCTCTGCCAAAAAAATGAAGTAGGAAAAAAATTAGATTTTTTAAAAAATTGCAAATCAAATAAAATTTGAATTATTTTTTCCTCAATCAAACATTATATAGAGTATATATCGGGAAAATTCGTAGAATGGGAAAACTAAAATTAATTTTGATTTAAAATTCTAAAATGTTTTAATGAGAAAAACAAAAGGAATTTTATTCATTAATTTATTTTAATAATTGAATCTGAATTAATGAAAATCTATCAATAAGGGGATGCGTGAGCCGAGAGGGGTTCGAATTATACCTAAAAAAGGAAATAAATTCACGAAACGAAGGACGAATATACCGGTTTGCAGTATGTTAAGACTCTGAAACGTAAACAAATTAAAAAAAATCATTTTAATTTTTTAAATTTATAATTAGGGGATGCTAGTGGAGAAACTGCTTAGGAAAAGCACGCATTCAGACAGTGTGGAGGGTGAGGAGAGAGAAAAAGTAATCCATTTACTAAATGTAAAAATTTTACAAAAAAAATAATAATTTTCTAATTTCTAATTTTAGAATTGCATAAAATACTTTTGTTTATCAGAAGGGGTGATTTACGCCCCTTTTGATAAACTCACCCTTCACATTGGGTACACGACTTCATTATGGAGTTAAATTTAAAAAAAAATTGGATAATTTTATATGGCCTAAGTATATTTTAAGAGAGAAAAAAATTGAAAATATGAAAATATTCAATACCTTAATAAAAAGATGACCAGATGGGGAGTAAAGCGTTTGGGGGATGTACGTCTTATTTGCACAAATAACACACTATATAAAAAAACTAATCACACGAGAGAGAGATCGACGAAATGACTCTTGGCTCGACTCGAATACATTTAAAAGACAGCCTGACAGGGAGGCAGCCAGCTGGCTCTAGTAGCATTGCTCTCAGAGGACCCAAGAATTGAAATTATCAAATAAGTTCTCTATTTATAAAAATCCTATCCACTTTCAGTCTAACGGGGTTTTAGTCAGTTGGAAATAAAATCGAAAATAAATAAGTATTAAGACCCTTTTCATTTACCAACCCTTAAAACTCACCCTCTATTAAATAAAATATTTCCAAGTGTTATATTTTGTATTTATTTATTTATTAGGGATATATTCGAAGTGAAATAATTTTTAAAATATTTAATTTATTTATCCATCCCTCTTATCAATAAATACAATTTTTTAAGCCTTATTTTTTCATTAATTGACAAGGGATCAATTGATTGTTTATTTACCAGGTAAAGAGAAGAGAGAGATAGAGCTGTTGCTGTGGAACCGTCATGCGAGTTTCAAAGGTCTTTGACCGCTCTGAATGGCGTCGAGGGTAGCGGAGTCATCTTCAACAGGTGGGGAACGAAAATCTAAAAGAAGAGATAATAATAAAAAAATTATTTATTTTTACATGTTGAATAAGACTATATAAAATCTCATAAAATGAAATTCTTATTTAATTAATAACATTGCAGCATATTTATTTAAATTATCAATCAAGTGGGAATTTCAATGCAAAAATAGAAAAATCAATTAGAATAGAATCAATTAGAATTTTATCTTTTTTTTAAAATTTGAATATAAAAAGTTAATATGTCTATATATTGGAAAGAGAATACAAAGGGCTTCTTTAAAATTTGAGATTTTATATAATTTATTTTGTTATAACGGCTTGTTTTCAACCCCCCTCCCGCCCCGGGCTTGGCGTAGTTGGTAGCGCGTCTGCCTTGTATACCAAGGGTCGGGGGCAGGGGCGTCCGCAGGATTTTTTGCAGGGGGGGGCAAGTCACTTCCAGATAAGTTAAAAAAAACGTATTTTGATATTAATAATGTTATACATCTCTTAGTATTTAAAGATTTCTCACCGCGGCAAGGTGGATGTATACTGTGAACGGTTTTTTTGTATTTTTTTTTTGTTTTATACATTTTTTTGTATCATTTTAATTTTCCAGGGGGGCAAGTGCCTGGTTGCCCCCCTGCGGACGCCCATGGTCGGGGGTTCGGATCCCAGGCAATCCGATGATGACCTCCCCATCGCCACAACTAACCCCCCTTATGACTAAATAACTGTCCAAAGAAAAATCAAATATTTAAAAAATTATTAATAAAACAGAAATTTTAAAAGAGAGAAGACGACCTTTCCATGAAAATGTAATTATTATTTGTGGTATGAAATAATAAATTGAGAAAATTTGATTGTCAAGACTTACATAGTGCAGAGAGAGAGCATACAAGGGGATCTTGATGCTCGAGAGACAAGCTCGATGTTGAAGGGAGAAGTCGACCTCTAGCCTTACACACTGTAAAAGATAAAAATCTGGTGTGACTGGCGCACAGCACACAACTTTCTCTTACCTTCGGTAATCGAAAGTTGTGTACTGTGCTTGTCACACCAGATTTTTTGTGTCGACATGTATTTAGTTCCCGGCAGTAGGGAATATTTGAATTCAGATGTAAAATTTATAAGTATGGGAAAATATTTATATTTTGTTACCATGGCAACCATTTCTCCTATCTTTCCTATGAAGCACAAGAGTAAAGTGTGCTTCAAACAATTTTGTGGGCAAAACGAGAATATACATTTGAAAGAGCATCTAAAAAATAATTGATTTTTGAATTTTAATGAAAATCGTTAGAGCGAATTTTGAGAAAATCGAAAAAAACTGAAAAAGTACATCAGTAAAGTACTAGTACTCTTTGGCCGATTTTGATTAAAAGCTTATTTTTCCGGTCCCGGGGGGTGTTTAACTTATATATAAAATTTCAGCCTCATAGCTCAATTCCTTCATGCTTAAAATTTGACACCCACCCACCCACCCACCCACACACAGACAGACCATGTCACAAAAAACCACTTTTTTGGATTCAGGGGACCTCAAAACGTGAAGATCCATCAAAATCTCGACATCGAATTTTTGACATGAATCCAATACTTTCTCTCTATATATATATTACATATATACATAGGTAAGAGAAAGTAAAAATTATTATTTTTTCTTATTAAATAAAATTCTTGTTTGGATGGCTGTGTGTGATAATTAGGACAGAATTTACAAAAAATAAAAAATAATATTGACAAACGATTTTTTATACTTAATTGTAAGGACAAATATTACTAAAATTTTAATTAGAATGGGAAATGTACAACCCTTACTACCCTATGGTTTCATTATTTAAAATAATAGATAATTTTATAACTCTATGTTAAGAAAGAAGATCAATATAAAAATAAAATGTTAACCCTTTATAAAAGTGAAATATGCAAATTTTAAATACCTTTTAATTGGAGAGATGAGGGGTGTGTGATCATTTATTCTCACTCAAAATAGAGTAGCACTTTGCAGAGAGATGAGTTCAATCGAAAGGCTTCTTGCTCGAGGTGAATGCAATAGTAAGACTTGCTTTGCTTTATTTTGCGTATCAGTTCACAATTATAAAAAGTTTACTTTTTTTAAAAAATACTTTTCATTTGCGTATGTGTAGATTTTTTGATAATAATGATGACGAACATGGATTTTTTTTTTCTAAGATCTCTTTTCTAAAACAAAGAAATATTGGTTTATTATTTTTTACTTTCTCTTACCTATGTATATATGTAATATATATATAGAGAGAAAGTATTGGATTCATGTCAAAAATTCGATGTCGAGATTTTGATGGATCTTCACGTTTTGAGGTCCCCTGAATCCAAAAAAGTGGTTTTCGCGACATGGTCTGTCTGTGGGTGGGTGGGTGGGTGGGTGGGTGGGTGGGTGGGTGTGTGTGGGGTGTGTGTTCAATTTTAAGCATGAAGGAATTGAGCTAGGAGGTTGAAATATTATATTTAAGTTAAACACCCCCCCGGGACCGGAAAAATAAGCTTTTAATCAAAATCGGCCAAAGAGTACTAGTACTTTACTGATGTACTTTTTCAGTTTTTTTCGATTTTCTCAAAATTTGCTCCAACGATTTTTTTTTAAATTCAAAAATCAATTATTTTTTAGATGCTCTTTAAAATGTATATTCTCATTTTGCGATTGAAATCTTCTGAAGACCACTTTACTCTTGTATTTCATAGGGAAGATAGGAGAAATGGTTGCCATGGTAACAAAATATAAATATTTTCCCATACTTATAAATTTTACATCTGAATTCATCATATGTTCCATACTGTCGGGAACTAAATATATGTCGACACAAAAAATCTGGTGTGACAAGCACAGTACACAACTTTCGATTACCGAAGGTAAGAGAAAGTTGTGTGCTGTGCGCCAGTCACACCAGATTTTTTATCATATTTTAAATATTTAATAAAGATTATTTTATTAAATAATTGTTTTATTTATCCCATAATCCTTTCCCAAATATTCTTTTTATTTAATAAAGTTAAATTCTATCCTATCTTTAAATACACTCACGCACCCCCTCTATAACCTGCCGACAAAAAAAAAAATGGTTTTCATTTTCATATTACTCCCCCCCCCCCCCTCCCGAGAAACTCCTGTGGATCTGCTCTTGATTCAGCCACCCTTAAAAATTATTTCCCATTGAATAAATCGCTAAGGAATTGCAATATTTTTTTTATTTTCTAATATAATTAAATTTCGAGTTTACTATCGAATATATATTGCGGGGCGACAACTTCCTTATTTCAAACAAAAAGTATTGGAGATATCATTTCAATTAATTTTTTTTTTTTTTAACCAAATGGCTTAAATAAGAATGTCTGAACCCCCAATAGTTATATTAACAAATAATGAGTATCGTTTAGACTAATATGGCCTGAGTTGCCGAGAAGACCTACGTGTATATGTGTGTGAATATGAGTGTGAATGAGAGAAAAGTGTGAGTGTTAAAAAAAAAATTATTTTTTTTTTACATAGCGGTATATTTAAATTTTTTTTTCATTGCTTTTTGAAAATGATATCTTGAAGGTGACCATCGTTCTGCTCAATACATTGGGAGAGTCACAAATCTGAAGTTTTGTCACTTCTGAGCGTTATTTGAAGATGGAGAAATAATCTTTTCTTCCTGAACTTGAAGATATGTATGTGTGGAGTTCCAGCAAGACGGCGCCACGGCTCACACCTCACGAATTTCCATGTCTCTTGCGTGAACACTCTCCGAACGTCTTATATCTTTAGAGTGGCTAGCGCACTCGCCAGATTTATCACCCTGTGACCTTTTTATGGGAGCATCTCAAATCCTAGGCGTATACCAATCGTCCGGAAAGCCTGGATCAGCTGAAGAACAATATTCGTGATGTTATCGCCAAGATCGACACGAAATGCTCAAAGTGGTCCAAAACTTAAGATTTCGACTTTCCCAATGTATTGAGCTGAACGTGTGGCCACCTGCAAGATTTCATTTTCAAAAAGTAATGAAAATAAATTTTAATATACCGCTATGTAAAAAAATAAAATTAAAATGATATCTCCAATACTTTTCGTTTTATAATGTTTTAAAATAAGGAAGTACCCTGTATGTAATTCTTAAATTGAAAAAATTTTATCATGGCTTACCTAGTCCAGAGGGAGGAGAGAGAGGGCCTCGAAGTGCGCTGTGATGTTGAATCTCAAGCGACAGAGTTGATGATGAAGGGAGAAGGCGAACACTCGAAATCGTCATGTCTGAAAAGATTAAAATGATAAAAATTATTATTTTTACTTATTAAATATGATTCGAGTATTTGGGTTTGTATGATAGAAGAAGAAAGAGTGAATTTGCCAGTAACGAAAAATTGTACAAAAAATAAAATAATAATATTATTAAACCATTTTTTTACACTTATTTATAAGAGAAATAGTAATATTTTAATTAGATGGGGAAATGTACTCCCCTTAGTTCCCATTAGATTCATCAATTAAAAAAAAAGGATAAATCTCTACGTATATTTTAAGAAAGAAAATATAAAATAAAATGTTATCAATTTATGAAAATGAAATATGGATATACGAATAGATACCACAACAAACAATAGGTAACAGGAGCAGGCAGCCAGGATATCAGTCCGATGAAATAAAACTCTCTGTTCAGGATACAGTTTTGGCTTTAATGAAATATAATCGAGAATGGTACCGACATTAAATCCGAAACTGTATCCTGAACAGAGAGTTTTATTTCGTGGAGACTGATATCCTGGCTGCCTGCTCCTGTTACCTATTGTTTCAATACCACAGCCACTTTAACTTTTCAATTTTAAATAATAGATACCTTTCAATTGTGTCTGTGACATCTTATTCTCACTATTCACCCAACTCAATGGAAATAAATTATCTAATTAATAGATAAAGAGGAGCTCAGCCAACTGGTTCCTAGTTCCACTTTAATGCATCTGGCTTTCTTGCTTTCTTCTATCAGATCACAATTATTAAAAATTATCTTTTTATGAAAATACTTTTTATCGTCAGCCTGGAACGGTATAAATATTCCCTATCGTTCACAAAGTCCCATGGAAGAAAGTTCAGTGGTGTGATCTGGATTGATCAAGGAATTCCCTGAGGACTGACAGTTGCTGCGGCGGGGCAGCATCTTGTTGCCACCATAAGCGCCGATCGTGGTCATCTTCATCCAACTGTGGAATAAGGAAGTCCTGGATGCTGATTGCTACTTGGCAGGAAATCGATTTTCGTTAGAATGTGTCCAGGATGACAAATGGTGCACACATTGAGTCGCAATGGATTTGTCAGAAAAACTTGAAGTGTTTTGCAATATAATGACATATAAACCAAGTCTGTAAGTGGTTTTAATAAATCGATTGAAGTTGTAAACTACATAAAGAATCTCCCTGTTCATTCAAAGGAAAAAAAATATAATTGGAACTTGACTTTTATTTAAATTCTGAGATCTTCGCGGCTTGCCATCCTCAGTACTTTCTTGTTCTTCTTAAAAATAGTTAGTAGAATTCATTTTCATTTCATTTTTACACGCTCATCAATTGTATATATATATACATTATAAAATTTCTGGGAAAGTATAGTATTTTGTTGTTCCCAACCTGGATACCAAATCTGATCGCATGGAGAAACTTTTTTCGATTTCGATACCATATCTAAAATTCAAAAGAAAAATATGAAATTAATAAATAAAATAAAAAATAAATATTTTGCATGCATTTTTAAAATTTAAAATAACTGGGGATCAAATTATTTACATGCAAGTGATAACTTAAATTAAATGATTTGAGTTTTTTTCAATAACAAAAATAAATTTTTTTTTATTGAAAAAAATATAAATCTATAATCTAATCTACTTGTTACGTTGCTTGTTGAGATTTACTCGATGTTTCAGCTCTCCTTTTGAATCTCCCTTTGGATTATCAAGTAATGTTAGAGGTGGGTTGATTTCGGAGTCGTAGTCTTGCTGGTGCCCAAGTCTGATTAGTGGATGTTTCAGAGATTATTTGTCACTGAGAGGGAGGAGGACGTTTGTGTGTAATAGTGCCTGTTTTTTTGACTGTTAGTAGTTGTTTTATTTTTTTTCTGAAGCGTAGATCTGCTTACTACTCGAAATGTTTACTACCTGGATAGAAACTGTTGAAAAGGAGAATCTAAATGTCGAGTAAATCTCAACATTCAAAGCGTTTTAATAATAATAATAACGCTCAAGTACAGTGAGGGACAATATTAAGTCCCAGCCATGCGTTTTCTACTTGTGATTATTACATTCTTTTTATAAAATAAAATGAAAATCTTTATTGGAAATTTTAACTATGAAAGTTTCTATTAAAAAATTTATAATATTTTTTTCTATGATCAACATCTTTTTTTCAAAACAATGAAATAATCACAAGTAGAAAAAGCATGGGTGGGACTTAATATTGTCCCTCACTGTACCTTCATCACAGCGTGAATATACGGTATATAATTTGAAATATTATATATAATATATATACAAATAGCCAAAAAATTAATAATGTTAATAATAAAAATATCATTTAATTATATATTTAGGTAATACTAATTAAATGAAAGAAGAATGGAGAAAATTTTACTCAAAATTCAGATAAAGAAAATAAATAAAAATAATTTTCTCTCTTTGTGTTTATTTAACAGAAAGAAGATGGGTGTCAGGAGTTAAGAAATACAGAATCATATCGTGATCAATTATTAAAATAATCCATTAATTTTTTATTAAGTTTCATGTAATGATATGATTTTATACATTTATGCTCATCTGACACTCTGTTTCTTTATGCTCCAAATTTTTCTCTCATCTTCTCACATTCAATGAAATATAAAATTTAAATAAACTCACAAGTTAACTGCAAGGCAAGAAACGATGCAAGGATGCATGTTGAAAGAAAAAAAATACCAAGAAATTTCTTCTACCTTCATCATCTTTTGACTTGTTGATAGCTGACAAACGGAGAACCTGAAAACAAAATATATATTAAAATTAGCCTGTCAAAAGTAGAAGAGAATTCAAATAAAGATTTCCATCTTTATCATCTTATTTATTGCTGTGTGAATGTTTCATTTCCATCATCGTTTATAAAAATAATGAAATAATTACATAAGAAAACAAATCTTTATATATTTGTGTGATTACTTACATTTGAAAATATCATCTTGATGTTTGTTAATTTCTTGTTCTTAAAGAATTCAAAATTCAGTTCGTTTTATTGATGCTGAAGAATTCGAAAATCTAAAAGTAAAAAAATTAAATTTTAGATGATAGTTTTGAGATAATTTTCAAATAGAATAAATAATTGATTTATTTATTTTCACTCCTTCTCTCTCTCTCTCTCTCCATATATATATATATATATATTTAAAAATTGTATTATTATCATCATTATCTTTGGAAAAAGAATTCGATTTAATTATTAAATATATTCGATCAGCTCCTTTCGTTTGCTTTGAAATTATAAAAAAAAAAATGAAAAAAATAAAATTATAAGATGGAAATGATTGGAATTGTCAAAAAAATGTAAGAGATAGTAAAAATAATTATTAAAAATTAAAATATCAAAGTCAAACAATCTAAAACAAAGGTAAATCTTAATTTGTAAGTGCAAATTTAAAATAAATAATTAAAAAAAAAAAGATAAATTTTTATAAATCCATGAAAAGGGAATGCATGAAATGTAAATCTGATGAAAAGAATAATAAACAATTAAAATTTATTATTTAATAAATCACTTAATTCATTTTTAATGTCTTAATAAAATCAATAATAGTTTTAAGAAGTCGAAAATATGAAATAAAATTGAAATTAAAAGAATCATAACCAAGAAATAGCAAATTAATAATCTTTATATATTTTTAGTGTCAACTTGATATGAATTTTAATTTGCAAATTAAGTTAGTAGAAAATTTCAAAATAAAACAACAAAAAAAGAAAGAAAGAAATGCAAAATAAATAATAAATACCTTTTAATATTGAGATAATTGAATGCTGAGTTTGACAGGTGATGAGATGCAGACATCAGGCACACATACATATAGGTAAGAGAAAGTAAAATGGTGGGAGATCAGAGGCGAGTTCTCATATAAAAGTTGGTTCAATTACCTGATGAAATGCATCTAAAAAAAAATCAAAACATTTTCTATTAATTCCAAATAAAATAGAAATATTAATTCATTTTATTTTTTATTTTAAACAAATATAATTTTTTAATAGTTACTTACTGCTTTTCTGAAGAATGGCTGGTTCAATTACTTTTACAAATTGGTTCTCGAATTTTGAAAATAAATTTTTGAAGAATTTATTAGTTTTGACAAAATTAAAGCCATTTGACAATTAATTATTATTTTATTCGTGGAATAATATTGTAT
>JAKCPI010017502.1:0-11260 GCA_023213315.1 Euborellia annulipes | reverse complement strand
TAATCTATAGTCAATATATTTTAAATAAACAAGAAATATTTATAAAACCTTTCAATTTCGGCATGAATCACATCAGGTGGCAAAATTTCAATACATTTTCAACATTGTTATTAGCCATGATTCTGCAACGAAGCTCTCCCTTCTATATCCAAGCCAAATTTAATCATTGGCAATAAGCACTAAAAGGTAGAGAATAAAAATATAAGAACTTTTGATAATAAATGGAAGAAAATGCAACCAACAGCTTTTTAACAGACTTTGATTAAAGCCATCTACGGGACTGTTATATTATTTTCCAACATATTAGGTTAGATCTTAAGAGTTCCACAAGAGGCTTACGAAAATATTCAAAAGGGAAATTGAAAAAGATTTTTGTCCTATTTTATTGATCAATTGCGAATACGATGAAAAATAATGACAACAGTTTCGGAGAATGCTTTAACCGAAACCAAAACATCATCGGTTAATAAATATCTGATAGACTCTTGTGCTGATAGCTGCTTGCATTCGTCTAATGTTAACGCTCAAACCTAAAAAATGACCTCTTCTAGTTAATAACATCCAAAATTTTGTTGAAAATTGCAATTTTAGAATGAGTTTATAAAGCACTTGATTATAAAAAAAAATTGGGTGTTGACACTCAAGCAAAAATAAACTGGCCTTGAAATTTGATTTGACTAAATAGTGATCATTTTGCAATGAACTCACTTATTGAAGATGAAAAGCCGGAGGCCGAAACGTCAGCGTTAATTTTTTTAAATAAAAATTGACTCGACAAGATTTATATTTCTTATGATTGTGATGGACTCAATGCAGTCAATTTTTATTTAAATTAAATCAACGTCGGCTTCAGGTCTTCTATCTTCAATAATCTAAATGAGTTCATCACAGAAATGATGAGCTCAGTGATGACGTACACTACCCGGAGCTGAGGCCATTTTAGCTGCATTTTCTTAAAAAAAAAAAAAAAGTAGGACCAGCCAGAATAGATTATTCTAATATTTTGAATGAAAGAATTTTATTTTCTGTTTAGTTGTGGTTCATTTGTAAAAATTACAACGTTTCGGCCGCTCATTCTGTGGCCTTCTTCAGTATAATTACATCTGTGTCATTCTCATTTGAATTCAAATTCCCCATTCAAATAAGATTGTCACAGCTGTAACTGAAGAAGGCCACAGAATGAGGGCCGAAACGTTGTAATTTTTATAAGGTAAAAAGAAAACAAAGTTCTTTTATTAATGTTAACAATGTGAAAGCCTAAACCAAGAGCGGATCCAGAGGTGTTTCTCGGGGGGGGGGGGTAATCTGGTGTGACTGGTCGCACAGCACACAATTTTTTCTTAATTTGGGTAATTTAAAGGCGCATTCTATACTTGTTTACCAGAATATAAATAGAAATCAAATTTTTAAGTATTAATTTTTAAAATTTTACATTCAAAATAAATTTTTTTTTTCGAAAAAAAAAGTTTTTTTTTAAATCTCGGAGGGGGGGGGGGTAATTACCCGCCTTTACTCCCCCCCCTTGTATCCGCCCTTGGCCTAAATTCCTAATATTTTTTTTTTCTCACTTGTGTGATATTTTTATTAGTGATTAATCGCTTTTCAATAATGTCATAATACGTTTCTGCTGTTACAATATGGAATTCGGCCGATCCATGCTGGAGAGAATTCATAATTTTCGGTAAGATTCTAATAATTATCGGCTGTTCATTTTTCTGTAAATTTGAGCAATACCGGAAGATTCTGTATCACAGCCAATCTTTGGATCTGTAAAGTGAAAAAGGAAATTTAATTTTATAATTCACACCATCTTATATCAAGTTGCGTACTCCGTAAATTTTGTTTTTATTGATCTTTACCGTCTTACCCGAACCTCTCAATCTATCTGAGGAGTCTTTTTCAATTTATTTAATCTACTCTAAGGAGAATGTTGATAAAAAGGGCTTTCACTAGTCTGGTCCTTTGGGACTTTTTTTTTATTTCTTCTAAAATGAGAGCAATCCTTAAAAGATCCTTTTGATAAAATAAAATAAAGGCTATGCAAGCTAATAAAAAGAATGAATATCTCTATTCTAATAATATATTTAACTATTACTTGGTCTAACTCTGGGGAGTAATTTCGAATGGGTTAATAAATTATAAAATATAATTTAAAGCAGCTGTTCCCAACCTGGAGTCTGGGTTTCCCTAGGGCTCGGTGCGACAGCGACTGTAATCAAATCAGGGGCGTATATAAGGCGGGGGCCCGAGCCCCCCCCCCCCCCGAAATTTTCCAAATGCATATACAGTCGTCGCCCCCCCCCTCCGAAATGTATCGGCCCCGCAGTGTGAAAATTTAGGTCCCGCAAAAGAGCGAATGTTCCGCGGGACGGAAAAATTTTCCTGCACGAAAAAAAAAATTCGCAGAAAAACTTTTTGAGTTCAGGCACCCCCCCCCCCGAAAAAATGTCTATATACGCCCCTGATTCAAATTGACTCGGCATCGATCAGTATTTGGATAGTAGGCTCTCTCACCCATCCCCGAGGCCTAAAGCCTTTACGCCCTAGAGGAAAGGCTCAAGAAAGAGCTCATTCATTCATATATATATTAGACCTATAACGATCAAATGAAAATGCCAATAAAAGAAAACGTTTGGGCTTTAATTAAAAAACGTTATCTTCAGTTCTTGTGAGAATTTGGGCAATCTCAATGAATAGCATATCAAGATGCAGATAAAGTCATATATAAAATTACCGTGGTAAAATATAAAATATTATGGACCGAAACTCCTCAAACTACGCTAATTTTTCGGCAAGGGTGCAGGATGGGGAAAAACAAAATAAAAATTATAATAAAAATTATTTTAATGCTTGATAAAATCCTAAAGCAGTCCTCTATTTCTAATTTAATTTTTAATTTATTATTTAAAAAATTATTTATTATTTTCCCCAAATGAGTTTATTATCCTGATATTTCGAAGGCACAAAAGGCTCTTCTTCTTCAGAGGAAGCTGACAATAATTACAATGTTACCAAAATATTTTTTTTTACAATAGTTTAACATAAAAGGCATTGTTATACCTCATTTAACAATGTTAGCAGAGTGTTAAATGAGGTATAACAATGCCTTTTATGTTAAACTATTGTAAAAAAAAAATATTTTGGTAACATTGTAATTATTTTCAGCTTCCTCTGAAGAAGAAGAGCCTTTTGTGCCTTTGAAATATCAGGATAATAAACTCATTTGGGGAAAATTATAAATAATTTTTATTATAATTTTTATTTTGTTTTTCCCCATCCTGCACCCTTGCCGAAAAATTAGCGTAGTTTGAGGAGTTCGGTCTACATTTCTCTCGGCATCACTCATTAAGCTTCAATCAATATAAAATATTATTTTCATAAGAACTAAAGATGGCGTTTGATGAAGCTTCTTTACAATTTTCAAGAGGATTCGGACCAGTAGGTTCAATTAAAGTCAAAAAGTTTTCTAAAACAAAACTTTATTTGACCCCAGACAGATTAAAAAACATCTTGTATGAATATTTTAGCCAACCACTGAAGAAGTCCGACAGCAAGTGGACAAAACATTGTCTGGGATCAAATAAAGTTTTGTTTTAGAAAACTTTTTGACTTTTGATTGAACCTACTGGTCCGAATCCTCTTGGTAAAGATGGCGTTATTTAATTAGAGCCGAAACTTGTTAAAAAATTGAAGGATTAATGGTGATGGAGTCCGAGAAATTACAATACGTTTGCAGTCAATTTTTTTTTTTTAGATGACTGACGTTTCGGCTTGAGGTCTAGGCAATCTTCAGGCGTGAGGGAAAAAAGGCTGAACGCACACCAATTGAGCAAAAACGTTTTTGACTAATCGTAAAACTGTTTTTTAATTCTTTTTTATGGGTTAACGCACACCGTAGAGGCAAAACACAATTGGAGATGGAAGCCCGTTTAAAAAAAAAACCTGGCAGCTAGGACATCCTCGTTTAATAAATAAATAAATAAAAGAAATATCGAACCTCCTCGCCATTGGAGAGTAAATAAACGGCCCTTTCGATAGGTTTTTTTTCAATATTCGGATCGACGGTATGCCTTTTAATAGTTTCCTCACTTTTGAGCTCTTTTTCATTTGGCTTATCAAGTGCCAATTGGGCGAATTCCTCCATCGCCAGCGGGGAAATAAACAAACACCTGTTCTTACTATACAATTTATATATACACAATAGGCCATGCCAAAAAGTTAGCTTGTTTGTTTATACACACACTCACACAGACACAAACACACCGTCTCCAAGATCCAAGGTTTTTGTTTAATTTTCGATATATATAAGTAGAAAATCTATTTTTAATATGAATAACGCCTTTCTATTTATTTTACCTATATTTATTTTATGATATAACAGGGCATCTGCTTTAGAATAAAATTTATATAGGCCTAAACAAAACAAAGAACTGTTCAACTTTGTTGTTGGGTTGGTGTAATGGATATACAAAGAGGGGATTCTAACCAGGGGGAGTTTGAAAAATATATATAAATTCCCGCTATTATATGTAATATAATATAAGCATTATCGGGGAAAAAATCCATTCTCCACCATATCTTTACATTTCAGATCATAAAAAAAGTATGCCCAAAAAATCGAAAATTTGCCCAGAGATGTCAGAATGGTAGCTAATAATATTTAATGCATTTGGTTGATTTTCATTGATCTTTTAACAATAAATACTTTATAAATGTTATTATATATTATGTATCTTTTATAAAAGCATAAAAATATATAAATATAGGCTATTAGGGGATCGACTGTTAGACTAGCCTGCCATCTATTGCAAGAATGCTGGACTAATTTGACAGTTGATTTTTAAATAAATCATCTAAGCTTATTTTAAAAATTTCTTAATTAATATGTGATTAATAATAACAATAAATTCATTTTTAAATTTAAAAAAAATTAAAAATTATTGGGACAGATTGTTTTTTTTGTATTTGCTTGATAACAAAAAAATTAATTACGATAATTTTTTAATAAGTCATTAAACAAATTATAGCTCGATGTCCCAATAATCTCTTATTAATTCATTTACAAAAAAACTGCATTGAAAAATTCCTTATAATAGTCTAGTTTTTTTTTTTTTTTAAAGTACGTTTAGACGTCGCTCCTGAACCCCCTTAAATAAAATCATCGTACTGCCTAGGATCCGAACGCGCTACTAACTACACCAAGCCCGAGGGCGAAAAATTTATTTAAATCAATTGACATATGAAAATGGCAGAAATTTTTATCAAACGATTGACATTCAAAAAAACTTTTCTCTTTTAATCAACTCATTTGGAGATAAGATGCACGCTCTCGCTCCCTCGCTCTCTAGTCATAACGGGATTTGTTTTATTATTATAAAAGCAATGACTTTTACTTCCATTCATGTCAACTTGAAAAATAATTTCAACTTTTCTTTCTAATAACTTTTTATTTTAATTGACGTTTTTTTTTTTTTTTTTTATTTAGAATTTAATCATTCATTTATTTATTTTACTGATAACGAAGAGAATAGAAAAAAAAAATATTTACCGCTTATTAATATTGATTTTTAATATTAAACGATAAATTCTGATTTTTTTTTAATGTTATGTTTGTTAAATATAAATATTATACAATCTACTTATGCAAATTAGTGATTTTATAAAATTTAATAAAATCACGAGTTGTGGTGGTGGCGTACGGAGGGGGGGGGCGGAGGGAGCGGTCCGCCCCAGGCCCCGAGCCGGCATAGGCCCCCAAATATTTATAAAAAAAAAAGTAATGGAAATTTCTCTTTGAGAGGCCCCGGGGCCCTTGGAGTTCAGGGATATACGGTATTTTAAAAATATTTTTGTGTATGAAGGAGAAAGATATTTTAAGATGAGCACCCCCCCCCCACAAAAAAAAAAAAATCAATATAAGCTTACACCTGAGGTACAAAATGTATAAAGGCACCCTCTTCTAGTGCCGCCCCATGCCCCCAACTGCCTAGGTACGCCTCTGATGGCAATCACTTTACATATCGCTTATTTGCTGCAATAATTCAAAAATCGCCTCATTGAGTTATTGGCACAGTTCGGATAACAAAAAAAGCTCTTTTATCTGGCAGAAGGACATGTCTGAGCTTTTCCTACTCGCCGCAAAAATATCTAATTTTTTTTGAATCGCAATATTTGTTTAAAACTTCTTTGCCCCCCGGACTTGGCGTAGTTGGTAGCCTGCCTTGTATGCCAAGGGTCGAGGGTTCGTATCCCAGGCAGTCTGATGATTTTATTTAAGCCATTTGGATACCAAATGAAAAAAAGTGGGAGTGTTTAAAAAAAAAAATTCTAATATATCGGCGGAAACTAAATATAAGTCGACCCAAAAAAATCTGGCGTGGCAAGCAGAGAACCTTCGGTAATTGAAAGTTGTGCGCTGTGCGACCAGTCACACCAGATTTTTTCTCTTATTGTTATGATTTTGATAGCTAGATTCACCCAAAAGATTAATTTTTTTCTCTTTTCATTACAATAGAACAAAATGTATTCAACGTCATTATAGTATTTATTAAAAGTCTTAATGGAAGGGGGGAGGGGGGGGGGGGGTGGCATAGAGAAACTTTAATCAACTTTTTTAATCGAACGAGCCCCGCATTGCCATTTCTCTTCTCTTTCATAAGAAAGTAATCATAATAAAAAAAAAAAAAATTGTTGAACAGCCTATAAACATTTTTAAGCAAATCCCTTTTTGTTTTCATAAAATATCAACAAAACCATAATAATGATAATTTTATTTTTCATGCAAAATGAAAGATTGTTGTTCATAATAGAATACAAAATTGCATTCTTTTTATTATTTGTATCATCAACCCAAAAGAGTGCTGAAATCTTCGTAAACTCACAGACAGATAAACATTTCAAAGTTTTTTTTTTTTATTGTCAAATCAAGGGAGATCTCAAATACGTAGCCCTATAAGTAAGAGAAAGTTCAAGGTAATGAGGAATTATTTCCAAAGAAGAATGCAGCCATTTATTTCATTTGATTTAAATAAAAATTCCTAATCACTTGCTGACGTTTCGGTTCGGGTTTGAACCATCATCGGAGCTACAAACATGTAAAATAATATTTGTTTTACAAATCATTTGAAAAGACCTATTAAATTAATTAATCATACCTGTGATTTTGTCTTTATGATTTTAAACAATACATTCACAATAGGCCTACTACAGCTATAATCAAATATTCAATTACTAAGAGAAAGTTGTGTGCTGTGCAAGAGAGGATCCAGAGGTGTTTCTCGGGGGGGGGGGGGGTAATCTGGTGTGACTGGTCGCACAGCACACAATTTTTTCGTAATTTAAAGGCGCATTCTATACTTGTTTGCCAGAATATAAATACAAATCAAATTTTTAAGTATTAATTTTTAAAATTTTACATTAAAAATAAGTTTTTTAATCTCAGAGGGGGGCCGCCTTACCCCTCCTTAAAATATTTATTCTTAAAATTTCACATTAAAAAAATGAAAAAATTTTTTTTGAAAAATCTCGGGGTGGGTGGGTAATTACCCCTTTTACCCCCCCCCCCCCTTGGTGCTGTGCGACCAGTCACACGAGATTTTTTAACTTATAGCGGCTAATGCAGCCGTTTATAGGTAGGAACCGACCTAATATTCGATTTCGGCCAGTTTCGGCCAAAAAGTAGCCGAAACCTGAGCCTAAAAAGATGGGATGAGACTTGCATGCAAAAAAAAAGGTCAAATGATTTGCAAAAGCGGAAAAAATTTAGTCTCCCTAAAAAAAAAAAAAAGGTAAAATGATATGAATTTTTTTATCAGGATCAGGAAGATGTATGGCAGCCAGCAAGTGATAAAAAACTATTTGATTATCGTCGACGTTTCGGGATCACGTCGACGATAATAAAATAGTTTTTTTTTTATCACTTGCTGGCTGCCATACATCTTCCGGATCCTGATAATTGCCACTCAGCCATCGAAATTATTCTATGAATTTTTTATATGAAATACAAGATTCGGTTACTGGTTCGGCAGAAAATCTTGTTTCGGTCGGACCCTATTTATTATAGAATAAAGTTTTATTAAATAATTTTAAAATACATAGTACCGGGGGACGCTCCACATCTTCCAAACTTTGTTTTAAAGACTACCACCACCAAAAACAAAAAAATAGAAATTATAATTTATTTATTTATGATTTTACCCAAAAGAAGCATCGTGGTTTTATATATGGCTTCCATTTTAGAAGAAACTCTATTGATCTCAGTTTAATTAGCGGTACAAATTTAGCAAAAGTTTTCCTCTGATTGCTCGCTTGTTGTTTGTTGCTACTGATACGTAAATTGCACCGATTCTTGTTTGTTGATTTTCCACGGAGAGAGAGAGAGATTCTATAAATATATCGAGTTTGGGAACAGAACAGAACAGACAAGAGAGAGAGAGAGAAAACGGACGGGGTTGAGCACCAAAACTCAGTTGCCGGGGGCAGACGTCGTCACGTGACCCCGAAAGAGAGGGAGAGAATGAAAAAGGGAGGCGATCGATGGGCGAGAAACCCTCTCTATATTCCTATATAGCTATATATACTGTTTGTATGAGACCCCTTTCTTTCGAATAGTCACACCATCCAGTTACATCACATTTTTGATTTTTTTTAGTCTCTACGATTCTTAAATTAGCCTCTCTAAAATCAGTGCCTGGAATGGGTTCGCTTTCCGGTCACAAGCGAGAAAAATAGGGACGTGATCTCAATGGCCTCAGATGCCGAAAAAAAGCTTAGTGGGTATAGTACATCCTCTAGGAAGATAAATAAATTGATTAATGACAGATATATAGATAATAGAAACTAAAAATATAAAAAACACTATAACCAAGTATTTATTAATTTAAATAAGCGAAAAATGTAGGTACCGCCGGGAGTTGCACCACGGATCTTGTCGATTTACGCTCAACATGCCCTACTACTGGACCACAGTACCGCACTCGCTTATTTAAATTATGATAGATCGCTGATTTCAGTCTACTAGAAAACGCCGCTCAAATCAAAGCGTTCAGATTTCTCCGTTACTGAGGCGCGATCTAGATGGACGTTTTGAGAAATTAACTCAATTATGCCAATTAATAAATAAAGAATTATATATATCATGTGTTGGTCCATGAGGTAATTATGAAAAACATATAACCAAGTATTTATTAATTTAAATAAGCGAAAAATGTAGGTACCGCCGAGAGTTGCACTTCACGGATCTTGTCGTAGACTGAAATCCAGCGATCTATCATAATTTAAATAAGCGAGTGCGTACTGTGGTCCAACAGTAGGGCATGTTGAGCGTAAATCGACAAGATCCGTGGTGCAACTCCCGGCGGTACCTACATTTTTCGCTTATTTAAATTAATAATTACTTGGTTATATGTTTTTCATAATTACCTCATGGACCAACACATGACTATATATAATTCTTTACTAAAAATATATTCAAATTAGGTAGACGAACTAGTTTATATTTCACTTTATTGTCAAACCAGGGCTGACTTTTCGGTCGCATATGGGACCATCTTCATCTATATATTTTCAGAAATTAACCTGCCCCTGAAGATGGTCCCAAAACGTCGGCTCTGGTTTGACAATAAAGTGAAATATAAACTAGCTGCTTTGCTCATTCTTTCTACCTACTATTTCTCTTATCTATATATGTAATATAAATGGGTGTTGATGGAAATACTCGTTTTCAGGGTCCCTCAAAATGGTCTGACAAGAGAGTGGTGTGTGCGACCAGTCATACCAGATTAAGCGCCGCCCCTGCTCCCAACTCATAAGTTCTGATCCCCCGGCAAGAAACTTGTGTCCAATATAATAATCAATTACGCCTTTAATTCCTGAGTAGGAATTTTGATAAAATAGTGTCAATAAATCGTCGACTCCAGTGATTGATTGATTCATTCATACGAGGTCGTTACTTGTCCTTGCTTGACATCTACAATCCTGATAGGTGGCTTTCTAGTGTTTTTTTTTTTTTTTTTTTTTATTAAGTATGCAATAGAAATCTAAAATTAATAAATAAATATATCGTGTCAAAAGGTCAAAAGTAGGTATTTAGGTTTCTCTTTAAAAGTATTAATAAGACTGTATATTTAAGGTTGTTCGGACATCGTGATTTCCCCTTAAGTCATAAAAGAATCTTAAATAAAATTTAAAATTCATTATTAGCCAAGCGCCACTATGATTGAAATAAGATTGCCAATTTATAGAGAACAAGAAGATCTTTATTTAAATCACAACATTGTTACTCTGTGCACTTTTTTTTTTTTTTAATAAAACAAGTAAAAAAGCCATTGGTTTTGTTTACAATTGAGCAAATGAAATGCCTTTATCTCAGATTTAGGTTAATGACGCTTGGTTCCTTCATGCATAATAATGAAAAGTGACTGTAGACTTTAAAATGGATTTAGTAGTCGTAAAAGGCAAGGAAATTAAATAAAAAAACTTTAATTTAATTAATTACTCGTTGACATTTCGGTCGCTAATCTCGACCTTCATCAGGACTATTAATTATTAAAATACAGGATGTTTAGTATTATTTTTGATTACTATTGTCAATTATACAATATATAGACCATATAATTTAACGAATTACATACGTATTACAATGAGTGACCTGCTCGCACATTCAATTATTATATAATTGACAATAACAATTAAAAATAATACTCAACATCCTGTATTTTAACAATTAATCTTTATGATGAAGGTCGTGATTTGCGACCCAAACATCGCTGATTAATTAATTAGAGTTTTTTTATTCAATTTCCTTGTCTGCTACGTCATCTATATCCAATTTTAATTGAACATACTCGATCTATTCGGAAAAAATTGAGGAACAATCGCAAAAAAAAAAAATTCTTGCTATTTCTCTCTAAATCTAATTTAGAGGTTAATCTATTAATTTTAAGCCATATCCTAGATATTTATATATATCCAAAAATTTAATTAAATTATTAAAACTCCATGTAAGAACTAGAATAAAGCAAAAAATCCATACATTCAAGAATCACAAAGAACTAGTGATTTCAAATGAACGAGATTCATTCACATGTATTAATTCGGTTTCATTTGATTTATTCATCGATTAGAAAGAGACAGAAGATTATGAGTAGGTACAAGTGAGATAGAGATAGTCACTTAAAAGATCTATTTTCTGCTCGACGACCAGGCCAACATCAAGTTAAACAATCGAGAGTGACGTTATTGATTTCTCAGAAACAATTAA
>JAKCPI010017501.1:0-10228 GCA_023213315.1 Euborellia annulipes | reverse complement strand
AAATTTAGTTGAAACACAAATAATAATAGTTGTATTGTTGTTTATAAAAAATAATAGAATGAATTCAAGGTTACGTTCTTGTTTACATTTTTTATATTTATTAATACATAAAAATTATTATTAATTAATAATAAAAAAAACACGTTATCTTAATAAAATAAACAATAGAATTCTTCGCTAAATTAAATTGTTTAAGCCCTCAGGCTTGGTGTAGGGGTTGTTCCAAATTTGATATCAACAAGATAAAATTCACTGAAGTATTAATAAATCAATTTTTTTACGTCTTGTGAAATTCACTCTGTGCTCTGTTTTTTAACCTAATTCCATTTTACTAAGAAATTTAATATTACTGACTGAATATATTTAGAATTTTATATTAATATTAATTAAAATATAAAAATAACAATTGACTAATTATTAAAAAATATATCACAATAATAAATCAATTTTAATAATTCTTAATTAAATAGCGTCCCCAGAAAAAAAAGCATTAAAGTCTCCGAATTTTTTTTTTTTATCTTTTTGGCATTTTAATTGTAACTTATTATATTAATAATATGTCTCAGAGACATTTATTTATAAATGAGGCTTATATTATCTTATAACCTTTACGGTGCGCGTCTCGGGGTGCTAATTTTGGGAGTTTGCGGCCACAATTTTGAAGCTATCGACCTCAAATTTTTTTAAAATTAAAGCTATTTAAAATATCTAGAACTTATAGAAGCCATTTTTTTGATTTTTGAAAAAATACAATTTTTTTTTAGATTAATCGGATTAAATAAAAGATATTTTAAAAAAATTCGCTCTATATCTTATAGATAATTAAATTAGTAATCATTGTGTTAAAAAATAATTAATTTTTTACCCTTAATTAATTAGCTGGAATCTTTCAAATGAAATGGAATAAATGCCTTGTATTCCTATGGGAAAAACTAACGCCATCTCTTGCCGCCTCGAGTAACTCGGTACTGAATCGTCTTCTAAGGCTTCTAACGCGCCCTTAAGTTATGAAACAAATTAAAGATACATTTTTTCAATTTTATTTTTATATATTGATAAAAAGTTATTTAGTTCTATATTTTTATTAAAGAGAAAGTGTTTCGTTTTTATTTTTTTTTTTCCCTAATTTTTTAATAAAAATCTCAACAATAAAATAGGGAGGTGATTTAATTTTCAATGATTTCATTTTTTTTTTTTTTTTTTTTGGGTTACTTGGGAGAGAGATATTTCATTGAATGTGTGTGTTTTATTAGAGGCAATAAAATTTTATTGACGACGTCAACGAACGAACGAACGGAAAGGTGAAGGGTAAGGCAAGAAGGCAGACTGCTTGGCGCCCTTCACCCCCCCCCCCCCCCCTCCCTCTCGCCCTTATTGCCTTTTGCTGCTTGCTACCTGAGACACCCTAAAAAGAGACCCCATCGAAAAATAATCATTTATTTTGGTGTCAGAAAGAGAACGAAGGAGAGAGGAAACGAAATATCACCAACCCCCCTTCCCCTTACAGGGTCCCTCGAGTTACACGGTCAATTTGCAACTATTTTGGTAAAGCACACACACACACACACACACACACAACTTCTCTAGTATGAGGTAATTGAACGTTGTGTTCTCTGCTTGACCACACCATATTTTGGGATTTAAAAAACAACGCTTTTATAAATGTACTAAAAAGAGAAAAATAATTATGTATAAGCTCTTCTTTAAAATTATATTAAAAATTAATATATGTTACTAAAACTAAAAGTGTTGGGCGCGAGATTTGCAATTTTTAATTGTATTAATAGGGCTATTATATGATTTATAAATACATTTTTTATACCTAAAGATACGTGTACACTGTAGATTTTTTTGCTAGATTTACTCTAGCTAGAGCTATATGAGGACTCTCTCTACTAATGGACACACCATTGAGAGCACTCTAGCTAGAATAAGTCTCAAGATCTAGCGAGATTGACATAAATCTAGCTAGAATACACTCTTTTAAAAACTTCCAAAAAACTTCCTATACAAGTAAGTATAGGAACTCTGTTTCATAAACTGTTTATGAATATATATGAGAAAGGTTCAATTTGTTGCCAACCAAACAAAATTTCTTGTATATTTTAAAATTAATTATTTTTGCTGAAATTGTTAATTTTAATTTTAATTTTTATAGCTATTTAGTTGAATTACTTTATAAAAATTATTTAATTAGTATGACGTCATAAATATTTAAATAGTTTAGGCGCGAATTTCAAACCAGATTTTAATAAATTTAGATTTGTGAAATAAATTTTAAAAGAATAATTTCAAGTTTCCTTAAAAAATAATTATAAAATAACATTAATAAAATTCCTTGAGGTAGTCGAGTTATTTGAGAACGTTTAGACCAGTGATTCTCAACTTGTCGCGCAGTGCACTTTTAACGATTTCAAAATTTGGCGTGTACACTGTAGATTTTTTTGCTAGATTTACTCTAGCTAGAGCTATATGAGACTCAATCTACAAATGGACACACCATTGAGAGCACTCTAGCTAGATTAAGTCTAAGATCTAGCGAGATTGACATAAATCTAGCTAGAGTATCAGTGGACACGCCTCCGAGACTTTCTCTCTAGAGTGATCTCGCTCTATTTGACTGATTAAATAGAGCAGTTGCTCTAGCTGCTTTTGACAATCTGAATTGAGTATCTTTTTGCCTTATTATTGGTTTACTAAGCGATCATAGTCTTTAGGGCACATAACTTGAATGTTTTTATACGATTTGAAGACGTCATTATGAATTTCTTTCAAAAGATCAGTAAATATTTCTGTTAGTTTTTTTTTTTTTTTTTTTTTTTTTTTTTTTTTTTTTTTTAAATCTTGCATCGGTGAATTAAGGTTAGTGAATCCTCTGCAATGGAAATTAAAAGAGATTATAAATTTGCGCGCCCAACGCTTTTAGTTTTAAAAACTTATCAAGCAAAGAAAAGATATTGTACAAGATGGCGGCTACTGGCATTTGAGCCTTATGTCAGGTAGCCGCCATCTTGTACAATATCTTTTCCCTGCATGGTATTTATTTTTAATATAATTTTAAAGAACTTATACAAAATTATGGTGGGACAATCACAGAACACAACTTTCAATTACCGAAGGTAGTGTGCTGTGGCCCGGCCAGATTTTTATTGCTTCTAATGGAATCGAATGGATGGATTTGGTTAATCATAAAACTCTTTGGATAGAAAATAAAAAGAAGGCGTGGCGGATGAACAAAGAGTCGCAAGTGAGTGTGAATTATTTCTATTAATGGACGAACATGCATGCATGCCCTCTTTCTTTTTTAATTTTTTACTTTTTTTATTTTATTCTCCTCAATGAATAGAAAAAAAAACGCCACCAACTTTCGATAAGATTTAAACTTTCGACCGTTGGTTCTCGTTGAAACATTTTGTAAATTAAAATGAAATATATAAATTAAACACTACACTGTAAAAAAAATAAGAATTTTCAATCGTTTTTCATATACTTCGGTGATTTAATATTAATATACCCAGGATATGAAATAAAATTAATATAAAAGTTGATGAACAAATTACCAACTTTTAAACTTATCTTTTTCTTTGTGTGCCGCCAAATTTTGAAATCGTTAAAAGTGTACCGCGACAAGTTGAGAATCACTGGTCTAAACGTTCTCAAATAACTCGACTACCTCAAGGAATTTTTATTAATATTATTTTATAATTATTTTAAGGAAACTTGAAATTATTCTTTTAAAATTCATTTCCAAATTCTATATTGATTAAATTCTGGTTTGAAATTCGCGCTCTAAATTATTTAAATATTTATGAAGTCATACTAATTAAATAATTTTTATAAAGTAATTCAACTAAATAGCTATAAAAATTCAAATTCAAATTAACAATTTCACCCAAAATAATTAATTTTAAAATATACAAAAAATTTGTTTGGTTGGCAACAATTTCTGTTTTTGATCTGATTTAACGCTTATCATTATTTAAAATGAAATATTAATATTTAATCAATATATTGAAATAGGAACATTTTACTAGCAAAATCGTAAGTATTGAATTTGAATTTTTCCATTGAATTTTTTTTTCTCTAAAATTCAAGTCAATTATTATTTGTCATTTTTCAGGTCAGGTTAGTTAATACTCCAAGGAACGTCAATGAATACGTAACTCTTTGTTTCTTCTCAAAAAGACCTGTTCTACTCTATCTTAATGATTAATATGGAATATCTCATACATTTCTAACCAAATTTAACATAAATCCACATCATTTTGATAAATAATTAAAATTCAAAACAGAGACAAAAATGTCGAAATTTTTGTGTATTTACTCCTGATTTCTATAATTTTAAATTAATCTTTCCATTTCAGTTTTTCTCTGGCTACTTTATTGGAAATTATTAAAAAAAAAAAGAAATTTAGTTAAAATCTAACAAAATATATCGAGATTATGTTGATTTGCCCCTCAAATGAAAATCGACATATTTTTTGTATTAAATTATTTAAAATGATTTGTGTTTGTGTTCAAATTTATTTAGAAATGTATAAAAATTTATTTTTGATACAAATATATTATTTTAAGGTGCGCGTCTCGGGGTGCTAATTTTGGGACTTTCCAGCGGCCACAATTTAGAAGCTATCGACCTCAAATTTTTTTTAAATTAAAGCTATTTAAAATATCTACAACTTATAGAAGCCCTTTTTTTGATTTTCGAAAAAAAAAATTTTTTTTTAGATTAATCGCATTAAATAAAAGATATTTTAAAAAAGGAGCTCTATAAGTTGTAGATAATTAAATTAGTAATCATTGTGTTAAAAAATAATTAATTTTTTGCCTTTAATTAATTAGCTGGAAAGTCTAGAATGAAATGCAATTTGTCCCTTGTTTTCCTATGGGGAACACTAACGCCATCTCTTGCCGCCTAGAGGAACTCGGTAGTCAAAAGCTTTCTAACGACTTTTCGAGACGCGCACCTTAATACTTTAATTTGTTTTATTATTTTGTAAAATTGTATATTTTAATATAATATAATTTTATTTAATAAATAAAAAAAAAACTATTGTTTCACCTACACCACTTTCCCTCCAAACTATAAACTCGTAAAGGACTTTCATTTTTCACAAATAAGTATATTATTTTTCATAAACCCGAATATGAACTTTTTCATATACTCAAATTGAATATTCATAAACAGTTTATGTAACAGAATTCGTATACTTGTATATGAATATTGCTTGAAAATTTTTAACAGATTAGAATGTAATCACTTCTAATGATGACAAGGAATTGTCGAAATACGTATCAAGTGTTAATTTTTAATTAATAAAACCTTTGAAACAAATAACCTAGTGTTTAATTTGTATATTTAATTTTAATTTAACCAACTTTCGACTTTGAAAATTGATGAGGATGTTTGTACATTGATAGTATAATTAACGAACATCCTCAATGTGTATCGGAAGTGTCTGTGTCTGTTTGCCTGAAATAACAGCCCCTTTGCTGAGTGAGCGCCAATTGAAATTCCCATCAGCCCCTCCGTCTTGTTCTTCTATTAAATAATAAATTATAATGGAATGTTTTTTTTAATATCTGGCGTGACTAAACGCACACCAGTAAAAAAAGTGAATTGATTCTAAATTTCCACAGGCTCTGTGTATTTTAAACTATGGTTATTTTTCAAAATTTTAATCTCATATTTGGACATTTTATACACAATAAATAAATACAAAATTTCTTAAGAATTTTTAGACAACACTTCCGACAGTTAAGTATTTTGGTTGCCTAAGCAAGCTCAAGCACATCAGGCCCTTGTAGCGCCGAATTAACATAAAATATCAAATTTCAACCTCGTAGCTCTGTTTTTTTTTTTTTTTTTTTTTTTTTTTTTTTCTTGTCATAAAAATATAAAAAAAACAATAGAAATTTGTTTGTACTCAAACAGGTAGTGGTGTAGTCAAGAAAATAAAAAAAAAAACATTTATTTTTGGCCAACATTTCAGATGGCAAGTCGCACTTGCATTTTAAAGATCAGAATAATATTATAAAAATTTAAATATTAATATTTAAAAAAAAAAAAGTAAAAAATTGTTGATTATTATGCATTAATAAATTATATAAAAATACACAAAAAAAAAATTAAATGCCAACTTCACACGGTGTTCCCAGGCGGTCACCCATCCAAGTACTGACCGTGCCCGATGTTGCTTAACTTCGGTGATCGGACGAGAACCGGTGTTTTACAGCATAGTTTGAAAGTTGGCCATTTTCTTTTATTTTCTACTTAACCTCATAAATATATAATTGAAAAAAGTAAAAATTTAGAGATCAGAATATTATTATAAAAGTTTATATATAAAAAAAAAAGTAAAAATTGTTGATTATTATGTATTAATAAAAAAAAATATTAAAAATCTGGTGTGACTCGTCGCACCAGATTTTTTTGTGTCGACATATGCTTAGTTTCCGACAATACGGTACATTAGAATTTTAAGATGTAAAATTTATAAGTATGGGAAAATATTTATATTTTTTTACCATGGCAACCATTTCTCTATCTTTCCTATGAAGTACAAGAGAAAAGCGGCCTTCAGAAGATTTCTATGCCAAAATGAGAATATACATTTTAAAGAGCATCTAAAAAATAATTGATTTTTGAATTTAAAAAAAAAATCGTTGGAGCGAATTTCGAGAAAATAAAAAAAAACTGAAAAAGTGCATCAGTAAAGTATTAGTACTCTTTGGTCGATTTTGTTCAAAAGCTTCGTGTCACGTCCCATGGGGGTGCCTAACTTAAATATAAAATTTCAACCTCCTAGCTCTTTTAGTTCCTGAAATATTTTGTTCACGGACAGACACACAGACAGACCATGTCGCGAAAACCACTTTTTGGATTCAGGGGACCTCATAACGTGAAGATCCATCAAAATCTCGACATCGAATTTTTGACATGAATCCAATACTTTCTCTCTCTATATATTAACATATGTATAGAGGTAAGAGAAAGTAAAAAAAAAAATATTTGTGATTTCTCTCTGTAAAATGTATATGAAAGAGTTGATGGTTTGTTAGAGGGGAGAGAGTGAGATGATGTGTTTACGAGGTTTACGATCTCCCATGTCCATTAACTAAGCTGAGAGAGGAGCTGTAAAGTCCACTCGGAAGGCCCATAAAAGCCTCCCAGGCCGGGCAATCTCCTCCCTCTGCTCATTTGACCTGTAGCTATAATAATAATTGCATCCCCCCCTCCCTCTCTCCTCTCTTTCGCTCTTGCTTTTATAACTGCATGCATTTGATTCTATACAATTGCAAATTATTTGAATGTAAATAGAATAACTCGTCTACTAGCATCAAGGATTATAAATCTCTACTAACCTACACTGTTAAAAAACTTCCTATACAAGTATAGGAACTCTGTTTCATAAACTGTTTATGAATAGTATATGAGAAAGTTCAATTTGTAGCCAACCTAACAAATTTCTTGTATATTTTAAAATCAATTATTTTTGTAAAAATTGTTTATTTTAATTTTAATTTTTATACCTATTTAGTTGAATTACTTTATAAAAATTATTTAATTAGTATGACTTCATAAATATTTAAATAGTTTAGAGCGCGAATTTCAAACCTCTCATTGAGTGGCTGTATCTCGTCAGGGCTCCGATAAAAACGGAAAAAATTTAGATAAAAAAAAAAATAATGAAAATTTCTGAGAGGGCCCGGAGTCCTCAGGGCTCAGGCAAAAACGAAAAAAACTGTTATGAAAATTTCTCTTTGAGAGGCCCCGGGGCCCTCCGGGCTCAAGTAAAAATAAAATTTAACTAGCCGCGCCGCCCGCCTTCGGCGGGCTTCGCGGGTCTAGCCAGGGGGGGCTACGCCCCCTGGACCCCGCCAGCTGGCTCCCGGCCCGCCTGCGGCGGACCCTCGCCTTTTTTGATGAGAAACTGCGTGGCGTCTAGAGGCGGGGGCTACGCCCCCTTGACCCCCCACCAACTGGCTCGGGCCGCCTGCGGCGGACCTCGCCTTTCTTAATTATGAGAAACTGCGTGGCGTCTAGACAGGGGGGCTACGCCCCCTGGACCCCCCTGCTCGGCCCTCGCGCCCTCCCTTTTTAGTGAAAACTGGGCAGAAGGGCCCCCCCCGACCCCCACCCCTTCGCCCCCGCGCTCGCCTTTCTTAATTATGAAAAGAAAATTATTATTACTAACAACTAAGTATTCCAGTCCAGTGCCTGCTTGAGGATTTGTTTACATTCAAAGAATACAAAAATATTTCTCTATACATTTCCTATGGGAGAAATCGTAACTTTAAGAATTAATAACTCAAAAAGTTGTAGGAATTTCGGGTCCCGAGTATTTTTCCTGGACCCTCCATAACGTCCTCTATAAGACTGCAAAATTTCGTTTCAAAATTCCAACGGGAAGTTGGTCAAATAGAGCGTGACAGACGGACGGACAGACGGACACACCGCAATTATTATATATAGATTAACATTTCTCTTTGAGAGGCCTCGGGGCCCTCAGGGCTCAAGTAAAAAACGGAAAATTTAGATAAAAAAAACAAAATTTAATGAAAATATCTCCTTTGAGAGGCCCCGGGGCCCTTGGGGTTCAAGGATATACGGTATTTTAAAAATATTTTTGTGTATGGAGGGAGAGGGATTTTTAAAGATGAGCACCCCCCCCCCAAAAAAAAAGAGAAATTCAATATAAGGCCCCCTCTTCTAGTTCCGCCCCAGGCCCCAAACTGCCTCGGTACTCCTCTGATAATGGGACCCGAAATAAAGGTTGCGGTTGGGGGGAGCGGCTAACTAAAAAACGTTACGCCACTGCTCTCATTACAAAATTTGAAAAAGGGTTCTGATTTGTTTAATCAATTTTAATATATTTAATTAATAATTTTAACTCCATTACAACTTATTGTTTCATGATATTTCAATATATTTTACATATAAAACTTAATTTTAACTTTCTCTTACCGTGAAAAATAAGCTTTTAATTAAGAATCGGCCATTTTTTCAGTTTTTTTTTTCGATTTTCTCAAAATTTGCTCCAACGATTTTTTTATAAATTCAAAAAATCAATTATTTTTCAGTGCTCTTTAAAATGTATATTTTCATTTCGGCATAGAAATCTTCTGAAGACTACTTTACTCTTGCACTTCATAGGAAAAAGATAGGGAAAATGGTTGCCATGGTAACAAAATATAAATAAACAATAGATTATAAATTTTTCAAATTAAAATGTAGTGTTTGAAACTTAATATAATTTGACACAAAAAAATTCCAGGGGGACAAGCACAGAATACACCTTTCGAGATTACCGAAGGTAAGGGAAAGTTGTGTGCTGTGCTACCAGTCACACCAGATTTTTTTGTCTAAGCAAGGGTACGTTTTGTTAATAGTGCTTTCTAATGTTAGTCCCAAGGAAAGCCGTGGGCAAAGTTGGGAACCACTGATTTATAATAGAATGTTGTTACTTCATTTATTCCCTGGTCTATTTTTTTTTTTTTTTTTTTTTTTTTTTATTTCTGAAATTCTTCCTATTGATTTTTTTTGTGTAATAATAATAATAATTATTATTATTGTATAATTTACGAGCTTGAAGGACAGTCTGAGTGATTTATTTATTTATTTTTTTTTTTTTGCCAGCCATTTTATAAATAGCAAAGACGAATTTGGTTATTTTTCCCATTTGATTCATTTTGAAAATGATTTAAACGGGAAATATTAAAAACTCTTTTTTTTTCATGAGAGCAGAGAATCAGAATCAGATTAAAAATTTGTTTTTAATTTTGATTAAACTGTCAAAGGGATCTCAAAATAATTGATTTATTTTCTTGGACATTTTATCATGTCAATAACAATTATTATTATTATTATTGTGATAGAGAGAGAGAGAGAGGGAATAGCCGCTTGTGATATCACAGCATGTATTCATTAAAAACATCATATAGCCAAAAGATAAAGCCTTTTACAAATAAAATAACGTGGCGTTCATTTTTATCTGATTTCATTTCATTTTGCTAACTCCTTTTTCATTTGAATATTCATTCATATCTTATCGTTTTGTTGCAAATTTTAATTTAACATACGTTTTTTTAGAGGGGGAGGGATAAATTTTAGAATCTTCATCATTATCATCATCATCTCACCTGAATGAACCCCCCCCCCAAAAAAGATAACACAAAATTCGAGTACAGATAATAGGGAAATTTATTTATTTTAATTAAGGGAAGA
>JAKCPI010017500.1:0-12653 GCA_023213315.1 Euborellia annulipes | reverse complement strand
GAGTGAAAACATACACTCATACACTTTCTTTAAAATTGTTCTATTCTTACAGGATATTGAATCAATTGCTGACGAATTCGATTATAATAAGCGCAAGCGTTCCGATGAATCAAATGAAGGTGAATATAGACAGTTTTGAAAAAAAAAAAAAATAACAATAACAAATACGTGGGAGAGCATTTGGATAATAATAACTTTTGCAGTGCCATAATATCTATATATATATATAATAATAATTAGTATCATCTGTTACAACAGTGTTAATTTTTTATCCCTTTTTTAAATTTTTTTTATTTGATTTGAAATCGTTTGCTTCTCTTAACTTAAAATAATATAATTCATTAAATGTGGTGAGTATTTTTCATGGGCGTAGCCAGGAGTAGGCAGGTGGGCATTGCCCCCCCTGGCTTGCCCTAAAAAGAAAAAAAAAAGAAACAAATATATATTTTTCCCTTTGGGAATTTTTTTAACGCCCCAATCCACTACATTAATTTAATTTTTTTTATTTAAATAAATAATTAATAATCTATGTATATATTAATTGCAAACCCCCCCTCTCGCCCTAACGAGGGGTTGTCCCCCCCCTAACAAGATGTTTGGCTACGCCCATGGTATTTTTATTTTGTATGTTGGTTTGTGTAAATGAGTAATGTTACAGGATTTGTTATTATTTTTAAGATAATTATTATGTTAATAAATATCCAAATTTTCTATAATTTTTATACAAATGTATAATTTAAAATGTAATTATGTAATAACAGTTATAATATATCATATTAAAGTTTATAAATAAATAATGAAATAAATAAAAAAAACTATTATTATTTTTTTTTAAACACACACCTTTTTCACACCCCCCCCCCCACACACACATACACAAAGTCTTTTCAGCAACTCAAAAAAAAAAAAAACTAATTAGAATAACTTTTTACTACTCAACGAGATTAACTACAGTTTATTTAACATCAATACAAGTAGGCACTCAAAAAAAAACAATAAATTTTTTAAGTTAATCTGCTATATTTTTGGAGAAAATAAATTAATTTTTTCATTTTAATAAATATTTACGTAAGTCAAAATCGGTCATTATAGCATAAATTTCATAAGAAATTTCAGTAACATTGTATATATTTCAAACAATCAATTCCGTAGTTAAAAAAATATCGTGAAGAATTTGAATAAAAGAGTCTGAAGATTGCTGCAAATAAATGTATTTTCACTCAAATTCCTAAAAAAATTGATAGAATATATTTTGTTTTCTAATTGAATAGAATAGTTATTGTAAGAAAAACGTAGGCTGGCTAAATAAAATGCTTATTATATTAACTTAAACACGTATATTATTGAACAAGTTACATAGGACGCCACTTCAAGTACTGCGTAATTCTCATGAATACGCCATGTATTTGACTGAACGATCCCTTTCAAATACGCGCCGTACTTAAACCTAGGTAGTTGAGTATTTCGCCGCCCGTAAATACGCCATGTATTTGACTCAACTGAAACCACGTTGACTCAAAGTTTTTCTTTTTATCAGTGTAGTATTGAAGAGAGATTGAGCCACCTGTGAATGCTTGCCAATTTTAGAAAAATTAGAGAAATACTTTAATCATTTTTAGTTGTCAAAAATATAAATAAATATACTAGGAAGAGAAAATTTTTAATTTCAATGTTGAACTTTTATAGTATTTAATTGATTAAAGCCTCAAACATTTGGTAATTTGTAAATTTTTAAATGAATAAGACGAATTATATTATTTATATAGTAGTGAGTTAGTTATATTATGAAATCATTAGGAGCTGAGGTACGTAATTCTAATGCAAGTTGAGAAATGTATGGATGTTATTTTTGCACATGTTATTTTTAGGTCTTGATGATGATTACATAGAGGATCGAAACCAAAAATGTTCATGGTTGGCCATAAATAAGTCTCCGAATTAATAAAAAATATAATAAAATTCAGTGGCGCAACCAAGATTTGCTCCTGGGGGGGGGGGGGGTTGACTAGCCGCGCCGCCACGGAGCGCCTAGACGGGGGTCTGCCCCCCTTCCCCCCCCTCCAACTTGCTCGGGCGCGCCGGCATCCGACCTTCGCCTTTTTTCTTTATTTGCCCTTTTAGCCTTTTTTTTTTTCTTTTCTATTTGTAACATATATTTTGAATTTTTTTTCTCTCCTGGGGGTGGGGGGTTAAAACCCTACCCCCCCCCCCCCCAGGTTGCCCCAGTGAAAATTTATTAAGAATTTTATTTTCCTAGAGCAATTTATCCTATCTCTATATCAGATAAGTAACCACTTGAAGATTAAACATATGATTAGCTAGTCCAGTTTCATATAATTAAAAAAATTATTTTTAATGTAAAATTTTAAAAAGTAATACTTAAAAATTTGATTTGTATTTATATTCCGGCAAACAAGTACAGAATGTGCCTCAAATTACCGAAATTAAGAAAAAATTGTGTGCTGTGCGACCAGTCACACCAGATTACCCCCCCGAGAAACACCTCTGGATCCGCCACTGATCGCAGTACTGTTTTAAAGAAAAGTTCCTGGTTAACCGAGCTAGAGCTCGTTTTTTTTTTTCGAGAAAATTTAAATAATCTAAAAAAGTACATCAGTAAAGTACTAGTACTCGAAGTTTTTTAAAGACGAGTAGGGATGTGGTATCCAAAAAAAAAGTTTCTATATAGTATCGAGTATTTCTTAACATTTAACAGTAAAACCAAGAGGTGCAGTATAAAATATAAATTCTTTCCATTTTAATTTATATTAATTTTATATTTTATAAATTAAGAAAAAAAAAAAGAATCAATAGAAGGATTGATTCTATATTTATTCTATATTTGATAAAAATAATATAAAATAGAAATTAGATAAAAAAAATTAAAGATGAGTTCACTTCTTTTTGTCTCGGACTGTCCCAAGCCAAGCGAGGGAAATCGACACTTCGATCAACCCTCTTTGTTATTTCTGTTTAATTAATCAAAACGTGGGTTTACCTGGTGATATCGAGGATGAAAAGAAAGGAGCAGGCATGGAACACTCAGGTGATGTGTCGGTATCGTGGATTGTTGAGGAAGGAAACATTATTTGATGAGATAAGAATGAAATAATGTAGCATAAACACAGGCTTCAGGCTTACTGAGGCTGCGACGACAGCGCTGCCGCCGCCGCCGGCGTCGTCGTCGTCTTCGTCTCACAACCGAACAAAGCCGAACTCTCCCGAAGTGCGAGTGTGTGTGTAATTGAAAAGAACCGGTTTGATTGTTCGATCTATTTTTAATTTCAATAATGAAAATAATATAAAAGAGAAAGATAATTTTTTTTAAATAAAATAAATTGAATACGTAATACATTTTTAATATTTTAAATGAATAAATAAAAAATAAAAATAGTAAAATTTTTAAATATCCAAAAAAAAAAAAGATTTTATTTTATCTATAAAATTTTTTTTAAGAAAATTAGAAAAAACTATGCCTATCACACACACACACACACACACACACACACAGACAGACCATGTCGCGAAAACCACTTTTTTGGATTTAATTCAGGAGACCTCAAAACATGTATATCAATAAAAATCTTGACATCGATTTTTTGACATGAATCCAATACTTTCTCTCTCTATATATATTACATATATACATAGGTAAGAGAAAGTAAAAATTAAAGCCAATTAATTAAAATAATTAAATCTCTCTAACGATTTTTATCTTTAGGGACTCGAATTGAATAAAGACAGACAGCCTTCCAAGCAAATGGTGTGAATAATTACAAGGCACCGCCGGCATGTGCTGCCTCTGGCGTCCACTCTATAAACCCTTTTGTTAAAATGAAATTAATCTTTTTAATTTAATCAAACAAATTTCATAAAATTAGTATAAATATCACGGAGGGGACAAACTAAAGGGGGCCCAAAAAGTGACCCCTCTTCGAAAAAGCAAAAATTCAAATATTGTGGTCTATAAAAGGCTCTGGAATTGCATTTGAATAGAAAGAGAGCGAAGGTAATGAGTGCGAGTGAGATGGAGAGAGTCGCTTAAAGATACCTTGGTGCACACGAACCGGATTTCAAACAATGCGCGTATTCTAACTTTTGATTGATTATTGAGGTGGGATTTATTTATTTTTCTTCCTGAGACGGGTGTTAAAGTTAATTGTATTTCAATTTATATTTCGGCCTTTAAGATCATTTGGGAAATTAAATAAAATGGCATCCAGCAGGTGAGAGACTCAACACTCAGCGGGTCACCTATCCACGGTCCAGCAGTTCTTAGCCTTGCTTAACCCGAATTTTCTAGATTTTTTTCTGCCTTTTCTCAGAAGCTATTAAATTTAAAAAAGTTATTTTTTTTATACTCAACAAATTAAAAAAAAAAAAAAATATCAAACAAAAAATTATTTTAATAATTACCTTCGATAACATAAAAATCTATTCAGTTTTTGAAAAAATCGAAAAAAACTGAAAAACTACTTCAGTAAAGTACTAGTACTTTTTGGTCGATTTTGATCAAAAGCTTATTTTCACGCCCTAGGGGGTGCCTAACTTAAATATAAAATTTCAGGGTCATAGCTCAATTTCTTGATGCTTAAAATTGAACACCAACAGACAGACCCTCACACAGAGAGACCATGACTCGAAAATCACTTTTTGGATTCAGGGGACCTCAAAACGTGTATATCCATCAAAATCTCGACATCGAATTTTTGACATGAATCCAATACTTTCTCTCTCTATATATATTAATATATATATAGAGGTAAAAGAGAAAGTATAATAATTACTACCAGGTATGTAAAATCTTTATTTAAGACCAAATTCCCCAATTTCTCCACCAATCTCTAAATAATTTTTTTTTATTGGTTTTAAGGTCTTTTTCAGCATCTAAGGCCATTTAGAATCCATATCTTTACAAATGATTGGTAGCTCATTCAATTGAGTCGGAAAATGAACCCGCGATCCCAAGCACGAAAATTTCTAGTAAATAATAAGTTAAATTTTATTAAATCCTTCAAAATTATTTTTTTATATTTGCAGACAGATAGACAGACATTCATTCCTTGTTTTTAAAATAAGAATGTATAATTTGAAAAAAATTTTTTAACATCCTTGAAAGTGATAATACACTCTAATTTCGTCAAAAATAAATTTAAAAAAGAAATCTCCCGGAGGCGGATTTCTTAATAAAGTTTTCATATAAAAAAGGGAGGAGTTTTTTTTCTGATGGTTTATTATGATTTTTTATAAATAGAAAAAAAAAAAAAAACGAATCCCACCTGTCCAGTGAATTATTTGATAACCGAATTAAAGAAGAAAAGGCAGCAGCAGCAGCCAACCAGTTGGACCGGAAATCCACGAATCGAACGAACTCCCTAATAAAATTGGGGAATTTATGGAGTAGACTTCGAGGAGAGTTTAGTTGGTTGGTAGCCATGAATACCGAGGATATTAGGCCCCCATTCAGTCGCTGCTTATTGCCTCTTTGTTATGCTAACAATTTCGAAACTTGTTACATTTCATAACAGATTTATTTATTTATCGAATATATCGATTAAAATCGAAAATATTTCATTCATAAAATAAAGTTTGGCGGCATAAAAGTCAAAAAATGTCGAGTGTTATGTTTTAACTTTTAAAAATCAGCTCTTTTATGGACTGGGTAGTGTAATAAGGCCTTAAATAAAACACTTTACTTTCTCTTGGAAAAGTGAGACTTTTATTGTGTAGCAATATTAATTATTATCAGAATGAATTAGTTATGAGATTTTAAAAAAACTATTGTTGAAAAGATGCTTGAAAAAGTGAACTGTGGACTTGTGATGCTTATTACGGACTATTCAACTAAAAGTGACTAGATTGGTTTTAAAGAATAAATTAATGTAGAGAGCCGGTTCGGTGTATATATACCCCATTTCTCAAAAAAAAAAGTTTTAAATTCGAATACATAGCCTATGTTTCAGATGGAAAAATATTTTTTTTTTTTCATGACCCATTAACCAAAGGGCCAGGACCTCAATAAAGGAAGAAATGTATAAATATATATTTTTTTGAGTGATTAGTCGAAAATTATTAATGAGTTGCTCGAGTAAAAATGATTAAAAATGATCGAAGGACACGTCGGCAGCAGGTCTGCATAGTGAACCTTTAGGGATATACACGCCCACACCAGGGACAAACACAATAGATCTAAAGTGACCAGAAGAAAAATGTGTGTCCCTGGTGCTGGCAAGTGTATCCCTGTGTGTCCCTAAAGGTTCACTATACAGACCTGCTTCCGGCGTGTGGACCCCTCGATCAAAGGACTCACTGATTTTAAAATTAATTAAAGTAAAAGTTTCGAAATTAGTTACCAACATTCCCAACGTGTGGCGCTGTATGTTATAGTCCCAATATGGTCATTTGGAAGATCAAACTTAGTTTTAGGTTTATAAATATGCCGAAAAATAATACGTTAACCTCTTTTCACGTTTCATCCCCGTCCTTAGACTAATCCCCATAAAACGGGAATGTTGGAAAGTAATTTCGAAACTTTTACTTTATTTTCAAGTATTTAATTTTAAAATCAGTGAGTCCAGTAAGGGCAGAGTTTTTTTTCCTAAGTACATAAAGTGAGAGAGTAAGAACTGTCAAGAATTGTTCTCCGACATACTTAAAAACCTAATCCCCCAAATAATTCAATATTGGGACTACAACATACAACGCCACCTGTTGAGAATATTGGAAACTAATTTCGAAACTTTATTTTAGAGTTATTTAATTTTAAAATCAGTGAGGGCGGAGTTTATTTTCCCCTAAAAATATAAAGCGAGAGAGAAAGAGAACTGTCTCCAACATATTTAAAATTCTAAAACTAATGTTTGAACTCCCAAATGACTCAATATTGGGACTACAACATACAGCGCTATCTCTTGGGAATGTTGGTAACTAATTTCGAAACTATTTAATTTTAAAATCAGTAACTCTTTTGATGGACACTTGTATCAAAAACAAGAAACAATTTTTACACATACATATAATTTATTTATTTTAAGTAACAGAATTGAATTGATGGCCACATCTGATTTTTTTTTTTTATAATACAAAGAGAAAGAGATCAAATAAAAATTCTCCCTAAACCGTCCTTCATTTTTAGTGTATATTTGCTGACATGTTTTTATTTCAACTGAAATGATAATGTCACAAGAAGAGGGCGGAGTTTTTTTTTTTTTTTTTCTAGGGACATAAAGAGACAGAGAGAGAAGAACTGTCAAGAGTTGTCCTCCAACATACTTAAAAACCTAAAACTAATGTTTGATTAAACAAACTCTCTCTCTCTCTCTCTTTGGTTATTTACTATTTGCCGAAGACCCTAAGCATACAGTAGCGTTAAATAAAAATGTGTTTGTTATTTTAGGCGATGATTTATTTACTCTCCCTTGATGGATAAAGTTTCGGTCCGCTTGCAATTTACAATCACAAATTTATTAAAAATAAAAAAAAAATGAAAAAATAAATAAACTAGGTAAATAGTTTCATCTTTCTTCATACAAATGGTTTCTTAATTTTACAAAATTGAGTGAAAGTTGGTTTTTGTCTTTGATTTGGCGTTTCAAAGAAAAAAATCTGGTGTGGCTGGTTACACAGCACACAACTTTCGATTACCGAAGGTTGTCACACCAGATTTTTTGTGTCGACATAGAATTAGTTTCCGACAGTACGTACGGTTCATTCGAATTTCAAGATATAAAATTTATAAGTATTGGAAAATATTTATATTTTGTTACCATAGCAACCATTTCTAGTATTTTCCTATAAAGTACAAGAGTAAAGTGGTCTTCAAAAGATTTCAATGGCAAAATGAGAATATACATTTTAAAGAGCATCGAAAAAAATAATTGATTTTTCAATTTTAATCAAAATTGTTGGAGCGAATTTTGAGAAAATCGAAAAAAACTGAAAAATTGCATCAGTAAAGTAATAGGACTCTTTGTCCGATTTTGTTCAAAAACTTCGTGTTACGTCCCAGGGAGGTGCCTAACTTAAATATAAAATTTCAACTTCCTAACTCTTTTCGTTCTTGAGATATTTTGTTTACAGGCAGACAGACAGACCATTTTGTGAAAACCACTTTGTACTTTCTCTTATCCATATGTATTTGTTAATATACATTTATAGGGAGAAAGTATTGGATTCATGTCAAAAATTCGATGTCGAGATTTTGATGGAAATACACGTTTTGAGGTCCCCTGAATCAAAAAAAGTGGTTTTCGCGACATGGTCTGTCTGCCTGTGAACAAAATATCTCAAGAACGAAAAGAGGTAGGAGGTTAAAATTGTATATTTAAATTTGCTACCTCCATGTGACGGGACACGAAGCTTTTGAACAAAATCGACCAAAGAGTACTAGTACTTTACTGATGCACTTTTACAGTTTTTTTTCGATTTTCTCTAAATTCGCTCCAACGATTTTGATTAAAATTTATAAATCAATTATTTTTTAGATTCTCTTTGAAATGTATATTCTCATTTTGACATTGAAATCTTCTGAAGACCACTTTACTCTTGTACTTCATAGGAAAGATGGGAGAAATGGTTGTCATGGGAGCAAAATATAAATATTTTCCCAGAGACCTACTTATAAATTGGCGGAAACTAAATATATGTCGACATGAAAAATCTGGTGTGACAAGCACAGAAGACAACTTTCGATTACCGAAGGTAAGAGAAAGTTGTGTGCTGTACGACAGTCACACCAGATTTTTTGGATTCATGGGACCTCAAAACGTGTATATCCATCAAAAATCACAACAACGAATTTTTGACATAAATCCAATACTTTCTCTATACTGTATATTAACATATATAGAGGTAAATAAAATAACTACTTCTTTAAACAAGACAAAAAAAATCTGGTGTGACTGGCGCACAGCACACAACTTTCTCTTACCCTTCGGTAAGAGAAAGTTGTGCACTGTGCTGGTCACACCAGATTTTTTGTGTCGAGATATATTTAGTTTCCGATAGCACCTTAGTTTCAAACTTGCATTTTAAATGTTGAATGCTTGAAATAAACTATGGTTATTTTTCAAAATTTTAATCTCATATTTAGACATTTTATACACAATATAGATTCGTAAATAAATACAAAATTTCATAAGAATTGGAAAAAAAAATTTTAAATGCCTAAAAAGTTCCAGAGGGGACCCCCTTTTGAATCGAAATTAACATACAAATCCCTATAGGAAATTAACATTAGGCCTATGAGAGAAGGCGGAGAGACAGGCGATAATGTTTGCAAGTGAGAGAGAGAGAGAGATATATGTTTTCTCCTAAGCAATTAAAGACACAAATAAAATAAAAAAAAATGGGAATTTAAATAATAATTGATTTTTAATCTAATAAAAAGAAAAAGATTTAAATTCCGTTACCATGGCAACCATTTCTATCTTTCCTATGAAGAACAAGAGTAAAGTGGTCTTCAGAAGATTTCAACGGCAAAATGAGAATATACATTTTAAAGAGCATCTAAAAAATAGTTCATTTATGAATTTTAAAAAAAATCCTTGGAGGGAATTTTGAGAAAATCGAAAAAAACTGAAAAAGTACATCAGTAAAGTACTAGTACTTTTTGGCCGATTTTGTTCAAAAGCTTATTTTGAGATTCTTCAAAGGTACCTAAGTTAAATATAAAATTTCAATCCGCTAGCTCAACTCCTTCATGCTAAAAATCTGTCCACACACACACAGACACACATACATACACACACACACACACACACACACACACAGACCAATTTGCGGGACCCACTTTTTTGGACTCAGGGGACCTCAAAACATGTATATCCATCAAAATCTCGACATCGAATTTTTGACATGATCGCAATACTTTCTCTATATATTTCATATATAGGGTACGAGAAAGTAATAAATTAATTTGCGATTTAAACGTATTGGATTCTTATATTCTAGAATCCATCAACCTCTTGATCATTCTTGATGATTAATTAATATAAAATTTCTTCTAAAATTTGACCCTCCCTTTTAATAAATTTTTTTTTTTAAATATATTTTTATTTTATTTATTTACATGTTTGAGAAATTTTTTCTCTTACATGGGTTGGAGTGTCTTTCTCCTATTTTTACAAAATTCAAAACAAAAATGCAGACAATGAATTTGACAATAAATTTTTTTTTTTTTTTTATATTTAAATCCTCCTCTTATTCGTTACAAATGAACGCTCTTATTCTCATTGCGCTTTCGATATACTTGCAGAGCCGGGCGATCTCCATAGATGTCGTAGGGTTGATTATATCTTCCAATAATTGCTCCTTCTTCACGTTATCAGATATCCCGAGTCTCCACCGAACCTCCCGCAACTCCGCATACAGTGGACAGCCAATCAGGATATGTGCGAGATCTTCCAATTCTTCCGTATTACATATTGAGCATACACATTTCGGATCTATTTTATATGTATTCCCCTTGATATAAAATTTTATCTCTCTTTCATTGCAGGTTCTTATTTGATGAAGGACGCTTCGCCTCACCAAGGGAAGTCTTATATTGAGCAGGTGGCTTTGCTCTTTGGCTAACCCGTAATATTTACAATATAGAGAGTTCCTCGATCTTTCCATGTCCTCTCTATAAAAATGCATTTGCAATTTTTGAGTCATTAAGGGGATATTTTCTTTTATGGCTTGCGGGTCCTGTGTTTTCCATAATTTGTCTTCACCAATCATATGAAAAACCTCTTTTAATTGTTGCGCCCAATTGTATCTTTTATCGACGCTTGTCGCCTCGGAGAGTTTCAGCATTCTCGCAAAGCATGCCTTTGGGAGACGTTCATCGTTCATCGTCAAAATTTTGCAAAGCCATCCAATCGCTCTGTTGTAGGCGTAGGTAATAATTTTCGGTTGTTGAAACTCACTTCTTAGGACGTAACCTGGTGTCGTCGTGTTCAGGAAGAAAAGAGATTTAAAAAAAATCACTTGACTTCTCTCAATAACATCTTGATAATTGAGAGCCCATATTTCGGATGCATAAAGAAGAACACTTGTTATCATTGACTCATAGAGCTTCAGAATGGGCTGATATGTGTCAATCTTCGCCCTTCTGATCAGAGATTTAATTCCAGGCATTGCCATAATAGCTTTGTTTGTTCTTTCTTTCGCTGCTTTTAAGAATAAACCCGATGAACTCAGCGTTACACCCAGATAAGAGAATTCATTGACTATTTGAAGTTCTACTCCTCCGTACTTGAATTCAAGGTCATCGGGATTTCTTCCCCCTCTCCTGAAGATCATAACCTTTGATTTTTCCCTATTTACTTCAAGATGATTGTTGTCCGAATATTTATGGAGGGAATTCAGTAATTTTTGCAGTTTGATTGGTGTCTCACTCAATAAGGTTAAATCGTCGGCGTACAATAGTGCTGAAATGTTGATATTTTCGTCTATATTGACTCCTGCGCCATTTTTAGATAGAAAGTCGGGAAGATAATATGAATAGTAGGGGCTCAATGAATCCCCTTGTAGGACTCCCTTGGTGATTTTAATATTCGCGGAGTGGGTGTTATTTATTTGAATTCTCATTTCCGCGTTATCATATATTTTTTTAATTAAATGAATCATTCTGTTGCTGACTCCAATGTTCTGTAATTTTTTCCAAAGTGCCTGATGATCAATCGAATCGAAAGCGCGTTTGAAATCTATGAAGGCAGCGTACACTTTACGTCCCTTCAATCTGAGATAGCCGCCTATAATTGATGTTAATACGAAAATATTGTCACTACATCCTCTTCTTTTCCGGAATCCTGATTGGCACTCAGGGATTATTTTATTTGCTTCAGCCCATATGAGCAGTCTCTGACTTAAAATCGCAGTGAACAGTTTGGTAATCGTGTTTAATAAAGAGATACCTCGATAGTTGTCAGGGTTGTTTGCGTCTCCTTTTTTGAAAAATAACACCATTTTTGTTTCTGACCATGTTTTAGGTATATTTCCATTTTTAAATATAAAATTTAAACTTTTAAGAAGATATTTTTTTCCGTTCATATTTAAATTTTTAAGAAATTCATTAGAAACTTGATCCAATCCCGGCGCCTTCTTGTTCTTAAGTTTATTTAGGGCGTTAACCACTTCACTCATCTCAATATCACAATCCAAAAAAAGAGTGACTCGGTTCCAGGCTCCATATGTAGTTCTCCACTTTTTTTCTTTATAAAACGCGGTAAAATATTCTTGCCATTCTTCTATTGATATTGCGTTAGTAGCATATTTCCTTGTCCTCATTTCATTTAAAGTATTCCAAAAGGTATTAGGGTCTTTTGATGTAGATAGCATAGAAATTTGATAAGAAGAATATTCATCTTTCTTCAATTTTATAAATTTCCTATATTTTTTCTTGGTTTCCACATATTGTAATGTGCAATCTTCTTCAAAACCGCCTCTTTTAGCCCTATTGTACATTATTTTTACTTCTTTCTTTAGTTCCTTACACTCTTCATTATACCATGGCCTCTTCTCTTTTATATTCTTTTTGTTCTGAAAAAATATTTTTTTTCATAACCAATTCTTCAGCGGTTTTTTTTATTATATTGATAAAATTATTGACGTCTGCTTCCAGGTTCCAGTCACTCAATTTTATTTCCACTATATTGCTATATTTATGA
>JAKCPI010017499.1:0-35261 GCA_023213315.1 Euborellia annulipes | reverse complement strand
AAACGCCTACTATCCGAAAAAAAAAAGTTTCACTTGCATCGTGGTTTCATAAAACCACACAATGATTGGATGTGGTGCAGGGAAGGAGTGCGAAGGAGCCTTGCAGCCTAAAAGGGATTAGGGATAGGCGACCTTTCCCTCTGTAGGACATCACAGGACACTCACTTTTCCTAACGAGCTTGTCAATTATAAACATAAATTTTTTCCAATTACAATATTGAAAGAATAGATTAAAATAAAATTTCTTATCTATCAATTACATTCCCCCCCCCTCTTTCTTTCTTTGTCCATTCATGGGAGAGATAATGATCAGGAGGTGAACAAAACACACAAAATGGCTTTGTCATCATCTTTAAACGAAATTGTTTTTAATTTGATAATGCGGTTTATTTAATTGCATTGTTATTAAGATAATTATGAATTAACTAGCTGCACGTTGGCGGCGGGCCAGCACAAGACTGTTTTCTTAACAAGGGAATCAGGATAGGTGTCCGAGAGACAAAACTGTAGAACGCCCGCCGGAAACCATCAATACTGATTTATTTCTCATATGAAGATTGTAAACTCCTAATAGCCGAAAGAAAAATAATTAAAACTGGCTGCCCAGCCCATTTAGTGAAGAAGCAATCGTCAAAAAATTCGAACTCGAGATTTTAATGATTAGACCTCTTCGAATCCGAAGCCATTTTTGGTGCGTGTGTAGTCACGATTCTTTTTTTTGGAATGGGTGCATAAGGTCAGAAGACCTACAGTACAATGACCAGTGGTCACATGCAGCCAGGAAGAAAATAAAAACAAAAGGAGAAGCATAAAAGGGGAACTCAACTGCGGGAACTGAGAAGATGCCTGTTGAGGTTAGACTTGAAAGTCTGAAGATTGTAGGTTTTGGGGTAGATAGACGCGGGGAGCTTGTATAAAAAATTAGGAAGTTGTAAGAGCCAATTGATCAAAAATGCGTTGGAAATTTACTTCTTTGAAGAGCTGGTTCTTCTAGCAAGTATTTCATAAAAAAAATAATAAAAATATTTTTATTATTATATTTTAAATTATTATATGTATGGCTCGAAATTAGGGCAGACAGAGGCAAAATACAAAAAATCACTTCTACAACTCCCCAAAACAACACCAAACGACTATATATATTTGGAGACAGGGAACAACAGCGTCGAAGAATCCATAATGAAGAAGACAATTTCTTGGTGGAACAAACTAAGAGATATGCCGGAAAACAGATTACCAAAGGTATGTTTAAAAAAGATTAATACACTTGGACAGCGTCACAACCAATAAGGAAGACATAAACTGGTATACCCAATTTAAAAAACTTATTGAAACCCTTAAATATTGAACCACACGAAATAAATAAAAAAAATGTCAAACTAATAATAGAAAAGTATACTACAAAACAAAGAAATGAGGTAAAAATAAGATTAGAAAATTCACACTACAGTGAAACCTATAAAAGAATCTATCCGGAAACCGGCCCTGCCAAATATTTGCTAATGAGGAACTCCATCTCAAAACACCGGATAATTGCACAGTTAAGATTAGCAAATGAAATCCACTTTATACAAATAATCTACAAAGAGAACATATTAAGAATAAACCCACAAGAAATATGTAGTGTTTGCAACTTAAAAGTGAACGAAAACTTAAAACACATAGTTACAGAATGCCCAATGTACCATACAAGCAGAGAAAATCACATAAAAAAGTACATGCAAAACAACAGCCTGGCAGAGATACTCAAGATAGAGACCCAAGAACATGTAAATGATGTGTATCACTTTATAGTGGAAGTCATAAAAAGAAGACTTTTAATTTAATATATAATCATTCGTATCTAAATCAAAGATATTTTATATGTAAAAAAAAAAAAAAAAAAAAAAAAAACAATGTAAAAAGATTGTGTTAAAAAAAAAAAAAAAAAAACTCACTCATTTGTATAACCATAGGTTAAAAACAAATAAAGTTTATTATTATTATTATTATTATTATTATTATTATTATATGTGAAAAAACTCATTTTTTAACTCGGGTCTTGATTACTATTTGTATGGTTTGCTATCCGTCGGATAAGTATGCTAGATAACTAGAAGTGAAGCAACCGGCTCTAATAAATCAAACTTTAAATAAAACTAGAATATTATTCTCTCTTCTTTGCAGGCCACCCAGAATCGTAATAATAACGCAAGGACGAAGAAGTGATTTATGCAAGTAAAATGTAAAATGTGTGTAGAAATAATTTCTTTGTCAGAAAGTTTGCGTGTCACAAAGCACAAGCAAGAAGACACACACTTATTCCCTTTTGAAATATGAATTATGCCTGCACCCATTCAAAGTATAATTTATTATATTCGTCCTTGAATATCGCCATATCAACATGGAAATCTTCTCTCTTTTTTTATTTCATTTTAATAAATAATAGAGAATTACGATATTGATAGTAATTGTACATTCACGCCAACAGATTTCGAAAAAAACTTTTTATTCTGAATTGTGTTAATATTTAAATTGATATAATAAAACGATAAAATTTCTCTTGATTGATCTTGGATTAGTATAGGATATTATTTATTTATTCAAAGATTAATGAAAAAAAATCTAAGTAGGAATTTGAAAGAGAGAAGGGCGGCGTTAAGGCGTAATAATAAAAAAAAAAGGGGAGAGGATGAAGGAATTTGAATATCTTGCTTAGACTTTCTAAAATAGTTCTATTTAATTAATCTCAACATTCATAACCTAAAAATAAAAATAAGTTTTGATTTTAGGCCGAACGAATAGGCCACGGAATGAAATGGTCTCGTGGCAGGGGCATTGTAATGTGGGTGGCGTAGCCAGCAGGCGACGCAGCATAAAATGGCTCGAAGCATCGATTCAAATAGCATAGATAATAAGGAATGACAAATACTCACGCCCCTCTCAAAGGCAGGCAGACGAAAGCTCAAGAGAAGAGATTTGCGATCCGAGGCCGCCTCTATGCTGATAAAGATTTCCAAAAAGAGAGTCGAAAACTCAGCAGCTTATCTAGTGAAACCATGCAGTGAAACTTAATTTAAACACAGAGATCACACATCTTGTTTATATATATATATAATCTACATCTCTTGAATCTCGTGCAATATGTTTAATATTCTTTGACTTTTAATTGTTTGATTTTTCAGATTTTTCTTTTTTAATTAGAAAAAATTTTTTATCTTTTTTTTGAATTCTGAGTCAAATTTTCTAAATAAATTAGGCCTACTAGCTAATATATTTATATTTTAATTGAAACAAAATAAAAATATAATTTTTTCACTGAATAATACGACACTGTAATCTTTAAAAAATCTTTTGTATACGATAATACGAATGAAACTTACGAGGCTGAAGAAAAAAAATTCACAATATCATCTGTATTAATTTTTTAAATATATTTAATTAATCTTAATTTGTTGAGAAATAGAATTTAGGTTAAGTTTTATTTTAATAAAAAAAAATAATAATAATTTTATAAATCTAAGAAACAAAAGGATTTGCTCTGGTTTCGGTAAATCCCCATTTTTTTCTTTTATCTTCGTAATATTAGAAAATAAAAAAGGGAAACTTTAATATTTCAGAGAGAGAAAGGATAAAGGAGAAATAGAACCCTGTTAAGGTTATATATTTTTGCTTTCTAACCCCATTTATATATAAATTTATTATATTACAAAATTAAAATTTTACTATGCATTTAACAATTTTTTTTTTATATGTATAAAATATCTAATTACCAACCCTGTTTGAATATTAAAATAATAATTTTTTTTGAGAAGAGAGATTGTTTAATGAAATCATTTTATTAAAAAAATAATTTAAACAATCTCCGAGCGAGTTGTATATTAAATTTCATGCTTTTACACTTATCCAAAAATATAAGTATAAGCATGACAAAAAACAAATTGAAATTCAATGCTTACATTTTTTAAAATTGATTCTTTCAAATATTTATTTGTTAAATTAAATTTTACGATTTCAAACGAAAGGGCATTTCACGAGTTTATAACAATCAAATGATATATTATTGAAAATTCTTTTCTTTGTTAAGTTTATTATTAGGAATTGGATTTAAGAAGGAATATCTTTCTATAAATTTGTTTTTAATAACAATTAGAATAACATTATTATAATATAATAATTAAAAATTATATTATTGAAATAAATAATAAACATTAATAAAGCCTAATTATCAACTATTGGCATTTAGCGTGAAAAGTCACTTTTAAATTCTGTTTTAAAATAATCAAATACTTAAATACGTAGAATAAAAAGGTTTTTTAATATTTATTAACTCATATCAAGGGGATTATGCGTAGTTTGATTGCCTGCCATCACAACCCTTTTTTGAGTTAATAAAGATTTATTAGAAAATAAATATTCGAGCTCAGAAATTTTTACCGATTTCGACAAGCTGATTCCAGTACATTATATTTTTAATCACCTCTGGTAATTCAGGTAGCCTGGGTTTTATTTATTCAGAGTGACTTCTAAGCCATTCCTTTACAATTTTAGTATACAAATATGAACCTTGTTTAAACAAGTTTTTTTATCTAAAAATTAAAATCTCTGCTTCAAAGCTTTTCTCTTATGTTTTAACTAAAAGTGACAAGAATACTACATCATCCTATAAATCGATCAAATAAATTAAAAGAAACTATTCATATTACATTCTAAAGTTTTTAAGTTCAATTCAATATAATTTTCTGTCTTTTTGTTTCCAATCACTGTAACAAATTTAAATACACTCATTCGGTGAATTCAGAATACTCAACTTATGTGAAACTCAGTGTGAACGGTGAATGCTTCTGACAAGAAGAAAATATTCCTAAAACAAACATGATAATTATAGTGCATATTTTAAAATAAAAAATTTTATTTATTAAAAATAATAATTAATTTTAATAAATAATAAGTGATTATTACTAATTAATTGTTGTTCATTGTTTGCATGTGTTTCTAATATTAAATTGCCAATTTATGAAAAATTAAAAATTAGAAAAAGTTTCTAATTTTTTATAGTGGTGGTTGATTTTTTTTGTATTTTGTAGCGAGCCTGATGATTCCATTTTGCTCTCATATATAAATATCATGCAAATCGGGCTAAAGATCAAATTTTCATGGTAGATTAAAAAAAAAAAACATCTTAAATATGGAGCAACATACACAAAAAGTGAAATTTCGTTATTATTCTCTTATTCTAAATAGTTGTTAGTTCTTTCAAATAAAAAAAAGATAATTTTTTTTCTAACGGTAACTATCAATTAACAAATTTTAATAACGATGATATTTCAACAAATAAAGAAGAGAGAAGCTTTTTGATGAATTGAAATTAAAAAGGGAAATGGCATATTATTATGCAAATTCCATCTCTTTAATTGTTTTATTAGTAATAGAGAGAATTTTCACAGATTTAAAAGATAGTTTTCATTCTAAATAAAGAAATTATCATCTAATAACAAGAAAGAAGTAATTTTATGTCCTTTATTTGTTATGTTATATCACTAAAGATATAAAATCTTTAAAGGAAGATTTTTCACTTTGTTAGTAACTTGCACGGCTAAATGCATATAAAGGGAAGTGAGTTTTATTGGTGTAGGTTGAGGGTCCAGCACGCCTATGCCCCGGAAAGGCTGGAGATCCTGGGTTCTAGAAGTTGTTTGGCCTCGCCAATAAATAAAAATGTATATTTATATAAATGACATGAACGAAGGTAGACTTACAAAGATATGCTTAAACCAAATAATAGACAACAGAAAACCAACACAGTGGGCGAACAATTTGGGAAACTCTGGAGGAAAACAGGACCTAATCGGCACAGTAAGGCCCAATGCACACGGTGCAACTGAAAAGAAACTCATTGCAAACATATATCATCAACTAGTCGCGTTTCAAACAGATATTGCATGGAGGTCCGCACACGAACGCAACTCAAGTTGCACCCAAAATGGCCGACGTTTTCAATCAGCTGTTTGTTCGGTTACTTAATAAAGATATTTTTGGCAATTTAAGGGTTTATTTAAGTAATAATAATATAAAATATTATTAATATTGAAATAACTAATATTTTTTATTAAAAATTGAAGGAAATATATGTAGTCAAGACAAATGAATTTCAAATATTTTTTTAATTAATAAAATATAGTTTTTAAAATATTTAATTAAGAAATATTTTTTACTTAATATTTAGTAAAAATATTTATTAAAATAACTATAATTAGATTTCTTAAGTTTATTTTGAAATAAATTTACGGGGAAGAATAAAATATCATTCAAATGAAAAACAATGTTAAAAGAGTCATTTCAAAGGCCCAAAGGCTGGTATTAAACTAAATTTATTTTTTTCAAATTCCAGAGAAAATTATAGAAATATTATATATTTGTTAAAATGTAATTAATTTAGTTTATGGTTAGATTTTTTGGAAATTATTTAATAAAAAAAAAAAATGAAAAATAACAGAATAGGCTATTAAATAAATAAATTTTTAAATAAGCAATTATATTTATAGGCTATATATAATATTTAAGATATTAGGCCTATATACATCACGTATGTAATATTAAATTCAAATCCCCTTTCGGGGTTTTGAATTTAATAAATAATTATATAAATACATTTTGTATTTTAGCGCCAGTTCGATTTGAGTTTGCAACATAAGTTGCTTTCAAGTCGACACGGTCAGTTGCATTGGTGTTGCGTCGCCAACGCGTTGCAAACTTTTGTCATAGAGTTGCACCGTGTGCATTGGGCCTAAGAGAGGGAGACGACGAACAAATGGCGTCAAAAATGGAAGAAACATTAGAGAAGACAATAGAGCAAGAACTACAACTGGATTGGAAGGCAATAGACAAATCAACCTATTGCAAATACTACAAGACAGACTTGGGACCCGGAAGACAAAAAAATGGGGAGAATGCAGAGGTTGCAGAAAAGAAACAGAGACGATAGAACATGTATGGGAGTGAAAACGAAGATAGGGCGTATAGATAAGAAAAATGGAATAAATAAGTCAGTGGTTCCCAACCTGGGGGCGATCGCCCCCAAGTGGGCGGTTTGGGATATCAGGGGGGCGATAAATAAGCGGGGGGCGATTGGGGGGGAGATGAATATTCAAAGGGGGAAAAATTATTAGAGTTAACTAAAATTTAAAAGAATAAATCAAAGAGAAAAAAAATCTCCTATTTACAGGATGGTCAGGAAAGAAAAGGAAAAAATATTGTCATAAAAATAAAACCGGACAAAAATTTAATCAATCTTTATCTAATTTTTAATTTCGATTGCCGACGTTTCGGACGCAAATCGAATCCTTCCTAGTATCATATCTGTATTTTACTAACTACCGATTGTCCTGAGGAAGGATGCGATTTGCGTCCGAAATGTCGGCAATCGAAATTAAAAATTAGATAAAGATTGATTAAATTTTTGTCTGATTTCTTTCCTGGCTTCCATCCTATTCATATTTGAAAATTTCAACGTTTCAGTCACTATTTCTGGAGGTGTTGTATTTTTACTTTCTCTTATTTCACTTTGAAAAGAAAACGTTATCTGAGGAACTTGAGTGATTCACTTTGAAATAAAGTACTTTTTTTGTTAAAAATTTTAAATCATGCAATGAAAATGAAAGGGGGGGGGGCGATAGGTGATAGACAACCTCCAGAAAGGGGCAATGGGCCAAAAAAGGTTCGGAACCACTGAAATAAGTAAATAAATATAAATGAATAAAAAAATTTGTATTTTTCCTTTAATCTCCATGGCAATATATAGATAGACTAGTCGCTCCGCCCCCCTGGAACCCCCTCGCCTTTTCTTAATTATGAAAATAAAAGTAAAAAATAATTTACAGTGGTAAATTCAAAGGGACGCTCTCACTGTGGATTTTCTTTCACTGATCAAACACAATCTTGAAATTATACATTTTAATAATAAATAAATTATCATTACTATTCTAATCCAATGCCTGCTTGAGGATTTGTTTACATTCATAGAATACATCAATGCAAAGAATATATATAAATATTTCTCTACTCTCTTAAAACGAATTAGTAGAATTTTTACTTATTCAAGCAGTAGGTAAGAAAATTACAGCAAATTTAGTCATTTTGAGTAGAATCTACTAATATATTTAGTAAATTTATTGGTTACTTTTAGATTAGTTATTTTTTACTAATTCAAAAAGTAGTTCATTCAATTCCGGCTGTCTGAGAAGCCAACATGGCCGACCAGCTGTTTGATCGGTTGCTTAATAAAGACATTTTTGGCAATATAAGGCTTTATTTAAGTAATAATAATACAAATAAATAATAATATTGAGATAACTTGTATTTTTTGTTAAAAATTGCAGGAAATATATGTTAAGTCAAAACAGATAGATTCCAAATTTTTTTAAATTAATAAAATATTATTTTTTAAATGATCAATTAAGAAATATTTTTACTTAAAATTTAGTAAATATATTTCTTGATATATCTATAATTAGTTTTATTAAGTTTATTTAGAAATAAATTGCTGGGAAGGAATATAGTAACATTCAAGTAAAAAGCATTGTTAACATCAGCGACATACTTATATACAAAATAACAGAGTAGTAAAAGTAAGTCTAGTTTAAGTGGGTTCGGCTAGAACTCGAGTCAGTAAACACAACTTAGGTCCCGGTGTCATTACACCTTATTTGATATACGTATCTTAAACGTTTCTTTTTTTTTTTTTTGGTCATTATTTTTTTAAAAATTCACTTTTTCAATTAGTGAATTTTTCATATTAATAATTTTTACTAATTGAAAAAGTGGATATCCACTATTTACGGGTGGTCTACTTTGCACATCTTAAAAAAAGTGACTATACACTATAAATTAGTAGTTTTTTACTAATTCGTTTTTAGAGAGTATACATATTTCCTATGGGAGAAATCGTAAATTAAAGAATTAATAACTCAAAAACCGAAAGTGCTAGGGACAAAAACGTATTTTTCCCTGAATGCTGAATACATATATGTAATTATTATTTTTCTACGATCAGGTCGTAATTTTTATGCGTACAGACAGACGGACATACAGGAATCTCTGTATAAGCTCTCTTATTACTACGTACAGTGAGAGCTAAAAATTATCATTACTATATTCCAATGCAGTGCCTGCTTGAGGATTTGTTTACATTCATGGAATACACAAATGAAAAGAATACATAAATATTTCTCTATACATTTCCCTATGGGAGAAATCGCTGCAAGCCGACCTTGAACCCTGAAATGATACCATTTGCTAATAGGCACTAACTTTTATTGCCATTTAGTTTCCGAAGTGGTAAAGATGAAAATTTGTAGCATTTTGAGGTTCAAAGTCGGACCTAATTTTGCATCTACTTTGAACCCCCCCTCCAGTCCTACTATAGGAGGCTCAATGTCGGACTTAAATTTTGACTCGGGAAAACAAACAAAAATTTTTATTGCTAAAAAATATATTAATACAAACTATTACATTATTTATTATTTTATGTATAAAATTTTAGAAATCATTTAGAAAATTGCTCGCAGAGGCGTACCGAGGCAGTTGGGGGCCTGGGGCGGCACTAGAAGAGGGTGCCCTATATTGAATTTTTTTTTTTTGGGGGGGGTAAAAATTTTCCCTGATCTCAAAAATTTTTCTGCGAATTTTTTTTTTTTTTTTTTTGGGAATCAAATTTTCCCGTCCGAAAAAATATTTTACCTTTTTTTTCAGAGACGCTAAATTTTTGCCGCCCGCGGGACATTTACTCTTTCGCGGAACCAAAATTTTTTCACTTCCCTAGATTCGCCCCTGCCTCAAGGGCCCCGGGGGAGGGCCTTAAAGGGAAATTTTCATTTAATTTTTTTTGTTTTTTTTTAATTATATGGGGCCTATGCCGACTCGGGGCCTGGGGCGGACCGCCTCCCCCTCGGTACGCCACTGATTGCTCGCTGTGGCTAATATTCGCGCCTCCCTAGAGAGGCGCGCTTCTCAGTTTGGAAAACGCTGGTCTAAATAATCGTGAATCAGGGATCGATTTTTTTAAGTTCTGAACGCCACTCGGACGCTCTTCGGTACACAAATACAAAAACAAAAGTGAAATTACCTTAAAAACAAAATTCCCATTAAGAGAGCAGACAATCCTTTTCAAATAACAAAAGTAAAAAGAAAAAAGGAAAAAAAATGATTCAATGGACTGCTGGCGCACGATACAGTAAAGTCTCTAAATGTCCTTTTCGATGCTGATGATCCCGTGGGGCGCCATGACCGGGCCGGCCCCAAAAACGGGCCCACGTTTCGAAATGCTGATTGGCAGACGCCGAGTCTCTCGACCGAAGCTCCTGAAATTAAACAATATCATTTAGACGTGGGGGTATTGCCGGGGTCAAACCCTTCCGATTTTAACGTTGCTTAGCAACAGTAAAGGGAAAGGAAAATATTTATATTTTGTTACCATGGCAACCATTTCTCCTATCCTTCCTATGAAGTACAAGAGTAAAGTGTGCTTCAAAAGATTTCAATGGCAAAATGAGAATATACATTTTGAAAGAGCATCTAAAAAATAATTGATTTTTGAATTTTAAACAAATTCGTTGGAGCGAATTTTGAGAAAATCGAAAAAAACTGAAAAAGTTCATCAGTAAAATACTAGTACTCTTTGGTTGATTTTGTTCAAAAGCTTCGTGTCACGTCCCATGGGGATGTTTAACTTAAATATAAAATTTCAACCTCCTAGCTCTTTTCGTTCTTGAGATATTTTGTTCACAGACACACAGACAGACCATGTCGGGAAAACCACTTTTTTGGATTCAGGGGACCTCAAAACGTGAAGATCCATCAAAATCTCGACATCGAATTTTTGACATGAATCCAATACTTTCTCTCCCTATATATTAACATATATAGAGGTAAGAGAAAGTAAAATATTAATATTACGCCAAATATTCTTTTATATCTGAATTTTATTTACTTATATATTATTAGAGAAATCAACAAGAAGGAGAATTGGATTTTTTTTTTTTTTTTGTTTTTCTCTTCTCTCTTTAAATACTTTCACGACAAAGAAGAAAAAGAATAAATATTTATCATTTAAATGCGAATGAATACATTAGAAATCGAAAATTGATTTTGTTTTGTTAAATGGAGACGCCTGCAAGTTGAGACGATAGGCATCCAAACTCACTCGGGAGCAAAGCGTGAAGTATTCTATTCTCCTATTTATTTCAATTATTAGCCACGCCACTCTAGCGAGATTAAGTCTAAGGTCTAGCGAGATTGACAAAATCTAGCTAGAGTAACAGTGGACACACCTCCGAGACTTTCTCTCTAGAGTGATCTCGCTCTATTTGACTGATTAAATAGAGCAGTTGCTTTAGATGCTTTTGACAATCTGAATTGAGTATCTTTTTGCCTTGTTATTGGTTTACTAAACGATCATAGTCTTTAGGGCACATACCTTAAATGTTTTTATACGATTTGAAGTCATCATTATGAATTTCTTTCAAAAGATCAGTAAATATTTCTGCCTTTCTAACCTAACTTCTAACACCGTTTCATGATTTCTTGATGTAAAACTAATCGTGTTTTAATTTTGGAAGGAAATAGTGTAAAAACAAATGATTAAATTTAATGTAAAAAAGAGAAAGTAAAAATATGGTGTGACTGAACGCACCTCAGCTTCAGTAATCGAAAGTTGTGTTCTGTGCTTGACACACCAGATTTTTTGTTTAGAGATATATTTAGTTTCCGCAGATATTTTAGAATTCAAGATGTAAAATTTATAAACATGGAAAATATTTATATTTTATTTTCATGTCAACCATATCTCCTATCTTTTCTATGAAGTACAAGAGTAAAGTGGTCTTCGTAAGATTTCAAGGTCAAAATTAGAAGATACATTTTCATGAGCATTTATAAAATAATTGATTTTTGAATTTTAATCTAAATTGTTGAAGCGAATTTTGAGAAAATCGATTAAAAAAATTAAAATAAAATAAAACGTTTCCTGAAAGAAAATATTCAAAAAGTTTAACTTTATGCAATATTCACCAAATATGCAAAAATATGCAATATAGAATTTGAACCCTAGTTCCAAAGGGGCATGATTCGGATAGAAAATTGGTTTTTCGGGACGCACCTGTTAGCAAATAGAATATGCAATTGCATAGGAATCCGGGCTCTACTCATAATTAATATTATTTCGTTATTAATTTTATTTTTCAATCATATCAATAATTAAAAGATTCAATTACTATATTTTATTTAATAATATAATAATTATTTTGAAATTTAATTTTTAAATTTGTAATAATTTATAATTGAAAATATTTATAATTGAAAAGTTTTGTCGAAATAAAATATTAATAATTTTAATGAATTTAATAGAAAAGAAATATACTGTATTAAATTTTAATAAGAATGCGTGGAAGACCTTTCCAATATAAGTTTTTCCATAATAACATTAGTGCATTGCTCGCCTCTATTTAATTGATTTGTTTTTTATCAAATCCTTTCAGTCCCCTGGCAAAGCCACTGGAAGGTCCCTAAACGGTCGGTAAGCTGCAAGTTATACAAATAAATTATGTGAGATAACTGGAGTATAGCTAGAGAAAATATACGACTGCAAAAGTCTATAGCAGTGGTTCCCAACCTGGGGGCGATCGCCCCCCAAGTGGGCGATTTGGTTTTTCAGGGGGGCGATCGGGGGGAGTAATCATAGGGGGAAAAATTATTAGAGTTTACAAAAATTTAAAAGAAAAAAAAAACAAAAATCAAAGAAAAATTATCCCATTTAGAGGATGGCCAGGATAGAAAGAGGACAAAAAATTGTCATAAAAATAAAATGTTATCAAGAATCCAATTCCAATCTATAGAATCGAAACGTCACTTTTGTTTTTATTAAATAAAAAATTTACCGAAAAAAGATCCATTTTTGAAATTTTCTTCATAAAAATAAAATTATAATCATTAGATTTTTAAAAGATTTCGGTAGGGATAAATATTAATATATAATAAAAATCTTGCCTACTACTAGGAGTATTTTTTAAAATAAATTTTTGCCAGTAATTGTGGTTTATTTTAGTTAGTAATTAATAGCACAATTTAACTAAAAAAAAAAAAAAACATTTCGGTCCCATTTTCTGCAGTTGTTGTATTTATTCAGTTGGAAAAGAAAACGTTATCTGGGGAACTTGATATTTTCAACTTTGAAATAGAGTACTTTTTTGTTAAAAATTTTAAATAATAAATGCAGATGCAGATCACAGAATCCATGAATTTGATTCAATTTGAACCATGTAATTTTTTCAGGTATATTTCTGTAAAATGCATAAATTGATACTAAACACAAAATTGTTTAAAATAATAAAATTGCATTATTATTTACACTTTAGATTAAAATTAGGTATACAATGAAAATGAAAAGGGGGGGCGATAGGTGTTAGTCAGTCTCCAGAAAGGGGCGATGGGCAAAAAAAAGGTTGGGAACCACCGGTCTATAGTATACACACCCAAGAGAGTTGTCTAGCTAGACTTGACTCTAGATCCACTCTACTGTGCTCTAGCTAGAGCTGAAATCTCTCCAGTGTACACACCCAATTAGATTTGTCTAGCTAGAGTAAATAAAATCTAGCTAGATTTTACTCTCCAATGTACACGTACCATTAGAGAGATGGGACTCGGATTGGATAAAGACAGACAGACGGACACTCAGTCACTACACATATAGATCCACTTTAAGATAGCAGAATGTTATCTTTTAATAAGTCAGATAATCTTATTCTTATTATTAGTCAGCACCTGATCAAGAAAAGGCCAGTTTCCACTGCAGGCGGGCCCGAGCCAGCTGGAGATCGGCTAGTTAGTATAATAATAAAAGTAAAAGCGTAAAAAAAAGAGAGAAGAATAATTAGGAAATAGAAAAAAAAAAACTCACCTCCATTTTTTGTTTCTTTTTTTGCACTTGTTGCATGAGATGATGACTATACTCTTGGGCAGTTTCGGAGATTTGTGTTGATCTAAAAAAAAAAAAAAAAAAAAAAAACAACGATGATAAAAAAGAAAAAAAATTCTATATCATGCTTAGAAAGTATTTTTTTTTTTTTAAAGTAACTGTGAAGTGACATTGTAAATTTATTATTTATTTATTAATTGAATTCGTAATCTTCAAACGTTTATTTTAAAATCAACTAGCTGGAGGGCCCCCCCCGACTAATTATTTTATTTATATAAATACTCCTTAAAATGAGTATTATCAAAGATTAAACCATTATATATATAATTTTATAATATTTTTAAAAAAATCTAGTGGCACAGCACACAAATTTCTCTTATGTTCGGTATAATGAAAGTTGTGTGCTGTGCTTGTCACACCAGATTTTTTTTTAACTCACACTTTTTTCCCATTCACACAGTCTTTTCGGCAACTCAGGCCATATAAGACTTTTTACGATAACCGTTATATGGACCCTGTTATGCATTAGTGTGTCAAGCGCAAAAAAAAAATTAAAAATTGAGTTAAGCACGGAATATTGTTTCAAATGCTATAATTAATAATATTTTTTATGAAATATGTCTTAAAAAAATGTATATTTAATGTTACTTGCACAATTAACAATAAAAAAATATATATAGGCCTAATCCAATGAAAACAAAAAACTTTAATGTTAATTTTCTCAAAACTCGGTAGCTGGCGCTTGGCACACTAATGCGTAACAGGGTCCATATATGATATCTATTGGGGGTCCAGGCATTCTTATTTAAGCCATCCGGTATCCAAATGGCCCAAATAAAAAAAAATCAGACTGCCTGGGGTCTGAACCCGCGACGTTTGGTATAGGAGGTAGACACGCTACCTACTACACCAAGCCCGAGGGCATTTTTGTGTTAAACATGGAAAATATTTATATTTTGTTACCCTGGCTCCTAACTTTCTTATGAAGTACAAGAGTAAAGTGGTCTTCAGAAGATATCAATGGCAAAATGAGAATATACATTTTAAAGAGCATCTAATAAATAATTGATTTTTGAATTTTAATCAAAATCGTTAGAGCGAATTATAAGTAAATCGAAAAAAAACAAACTGTAAAGTACTAGTACCTTTGGGCTGATTTTGATTAAAAGTTTCGTGTCACGTCCCAGGGGAGTAGTTAACTTAAATATAAAATGGCAACCTCCTAACTCTTTTTGTATTCATGCTTTAAATTGAACTCAGATAGACAGATCATGTTGCGGGACCATTCTACCATTTGAATAAAGTAAATAGGTATATCTGAGGTGCGATACGAGCACAACAAATAATCAAAGTTTAGAGAACGTTGGTATATACTGTTTTCAAAATTTATAATAAAAGATTTTATATTATTTTTATTCCATATTCATGGATTTTTCTATTAAATTAATTTTTTGTTTATAGAAATTTCGAAAATTTAAATTTTTCATTTATTCCAAAGAGTTAAATAGAAAAAATTCAAATTCTTTGCTTTATGTGGTTAAACATAGTGAAGAGGAATTTGATACAATCTTTGCCATGTTTAATCGCATAATTTTCCATCGGGCTTGGCGTAGTTGGTAGCGCGTCTGCCTTGTATACCAAGGGTCGCGGGTTCATATCCCAGGCAGTCCGTTGATTTTATTTAAGCCATTTGAATACCAAATGGCTTAAATAAGAATGCCTGAACCCCAATGACTCCAATAGATATATTTACAAATAACGGATATCTTTTAAAGTCTTAAATGAACTTTTTAAGTTAGTGAAAAGACTTGTGTGAATGTTGGGGAAAAAAGTGTGTGCTTTTATTAAAAAAAAAAATGCATATTTTCAAATTCTTTTTCGTTCCATAGAGCAAATGTTAAATCCCCATATGGGGATTTACATGTTAATTTCGATTCTAAAGGGAGTGATCCCCTTTAAAACTTTTTACACATCTTAAAAAATTTTGTATTTATTTAGCTTTCTTCTATTGTGTATAAAATATCCAAATATGAGATTATAATTTTGAAAAAAAAAAAAAAAATACTGTATATCTCGACACAAAAAAATCTTGTGTGTAATCACGGTGCACAACTTCCTCTTACCAGAGGATAAGAGAAAGTTGGGTGCTGTGCGCCAGTCCCACCAGATTTTTTTCCCATCCGAATTAAAAAAAAAAAAAAAAAAATAATAATAATAATACCGTGGTTCGTGAACAACAAAACGAGTGACATCAGTTGAAGCAAGAGGTTTCCTGGGCGGGAATCGTCTCTGCAAAAGGATTGGCGTTAATTCCACACCATAAGTGGTGGCCATTAATCCAGCACTTGGAGAACCGGAGCTGGAGCAAGATGATGTAGCCTGCAACATACACATCCATCCATTCAATGTCAAATAAGAGAAAGGAAACCTTGTCTGGCACCTTCTTCCTTTTTAACCAGCCATTCTTCTTCTTATTTAAGCCAATCTTGAATTCTAATATATATCGACGGAAACTAACCGCCTAATTCATAAAACCTTAAACAATGTTTTAACACGATTTAAATTGCATTTTAGCGAAATCTTAATTCATAAACATATTTTAGGCTTAAAATCTAGTCTAAATTCCCATTTTAACTAAAATGCCGAGACGCTTTGTTTAAGGCCATTTTTAAGTTTACCTAACCTCAAAATCTTCGATAACTTGGGAATTTTTCTCTATCAATTTTTTTTTTTTTAAGATCTTAAAATCTGTTACTATTATTAGTTACAATACATTTGAGTTTCAATATTTGATAGAAATTCAAACATATTTAATTGATTGGTTGATATTTGATATTTAAACATATTTAATTTTCATTAAATCAAACTTAAGTAATTATTATACAAATGTATTTTTATTTAGCTTATTTTTATGGCTTTTAATTGATTTAAATTCCTTTCAGTTCCTTTGGAGAATGCATTGAAACTGAAAAAAAGGGGTGTGCTTATTAGTATCTAGTCCAAATGGAATTAAATGATTTATTGAAAAAGTAATATTTTGAAAAAACTAACCTCTGACATTTATATTTCTTTTCATTTTGATTGTTTTTCTTTACTCGTGTTCAAATCTGTTTTGTTTTAATTTATAGGGAAGTACTTGCTGAAATAAATTGTTTTTTTTTTTTTAGTTAAAATAAACCAAATCAACAGGCTATGTCAAAAATATTTACATTTTCTTCTTCAGTCAAATTTTGGCTTCTTTTTTTATTTTCCCAAATTCAATATTCATTTAAATTACAATAATGTTGATTTGTCCAATTATTTGTATTTATTCTACAAGGAATTTATTAAAAACGATCAAAACAAATTAGTTTGACATATAAATATATTTCTTAATTCCCGGCAGATGTCAGCTTAATGCAACGAATTTTGCAAAATGGCGGAGGTTTTTGCCATGTTGCCAAACTTTATTTTCTTAAATTTCATGTTAGTTAATCTACAGTTTAAATGTGTTTATGAATAGAAAGTTTACTAAAATACATATTATCATTTAACAGTTGATTAGTTAAAACGCTTTTCAAATGCTCTTTTATGAATTAGGCGATTAATATATAAAAAAAAATCTGATGTGACAAGCATAGAACACAACTTTCGATTACCGAGAAAGTTGTGTTCTGTGCGAGCAGTCACACCAGATTTTTTTTTCTATCCTAGCTATTTAATCCCTCCATCCTCTACCCACTTGCCAATATATTGATTTTAATTTAATAAAAAATTAAATATTGCCAACCGGGTTTTCATGTTGTCGTCCCCGATCCTCTTCTCCAGCTGGCGAAGGGAAGCCATTAACGTAACCCTGGAACAAAAAACAAAAAAAAGAAACAGCTATTAAATTGAACTACTTGCTATCATCAAAGCCTTTACTCTCTTAGGGTTTATTTATTTATTTATTTATTTATGAACATTAATGCTCTGAGGCGATTTGTGCCTCATATGAGCAGCAAACAAAACAACAACACATTTACAGTGAAACAGACAAAACAAAACAAACAGAACGCTCAGCAAAAACAACAAACTCATACAGTAACACACCTCAATATGTTTTGCACCGCAAGAAAAATCCGGGGCCGCTCACCGTCCCGGCACAGGCCCACCCAACAAGTCCCTCAGTCTGGATTGAAAAATCCCCAGACTACCCGACAGCCGTACCTCTCGAGGGAGGGAATTCCACAGCGTGGTGGCCCTTACCAAAAAAGATCTATGGCAAAAAGCCGTCCGATGTTGAGGCATAATCAGATCCTCACGACATGATCTTAGGCCATGACCAGTATGAAGGTTGAATTTCAGGAGCTCGTACAGATAGGCGGGAGACTTATGGTGGATCAAATTATATATAAATATACCCAGAAAGTAGGATCTCCTCTCAGACAACCTGGGCCATCCAAGCCTCTCGTAATAAGGGCTTATATGCTCGCGAGGGCTGATATTAAAGATAAATCGGATACATGCATTTAAAGCTCTATCCAGCCCCCGCGCCTGCCCAGCCGACAAGCCTCCATACACCACACTGCAATAATCAAAGTGTGGGAAAATCAATGACTGGACTAGGTGGGACCTAACGTGCTCCGGTAAAAACGATTGGCTTCTTCTGATCTGGTGTAGGATGCCATAGACCGGATGTGACTCACATGGTCCCGCCACGTCAGGCCGGAGTCCATCACCACCCCCAAATCCCTTACTCGGCGGTCAAAATCCAGGGCGACCCCATCAACCATGACCCTAGGGAGATACGGGAGAACCCTGTCAATAGTGGGGGCTATTCCCAAAAACTATAGCTTTAGTTTTATTGGCATTTATGGATAGCCCATTTTCTCTTGCCCACGAAGATATTCTCTCTGCCACTAAGTTAATTTCTGATACTGCCTCCTCACCCTCCGTCGGTCTGAAAGAGTTATAAATCTGTAGGTCGTCAGCGTAAAGTTGGTATTTACAGTCTATGTGGTCAGAGATGTCATTTATGTATATAGAGAAAAGAAGGGGACCCAATACTGATCCCTGCGGGACACCGCGTTCTAGCTTTAGGTAAGTGGAGCAATTTCCGTCACTGTCAAGGACAGACTGTTCTCGCCCTGTCAGGTAAGAGGCGAACCAACAGAGAGAAATTAATTCTTGAAAGCTTATTCAGAAGGAGTCCAACATCTATAGTGTCAAACGCCTTGCTGAAATCAAAAAGCACCATTAGTGTTATTTCATGTTTGTCAAATGCCATGGAAATGTCCTGAGTGACTTTCACCAGTGCTGTTTGAGTACTAAAACTCTTTCTAAAGCCAGATTGAAACGGATTTTGAAGTTGGTTCGCCTCAAGAAATTTGCCCACCTGACCATGAATTATCTTTTCAAAGATCTTAGAGAGCGAGCTGAGAAGAGCAATCGGTCTATAGTCATTAGGAGTCGCAGGATTTGAAGTCTTAGGCAGGGCCGGAACTAGGAGATTTTTTAAGGGGGGCAAAATTTAATTTGCCGCCTCAACCTTAAAATTTTCTATACAAAATTCATATGATTTTACCTTTTTTTTAGTAAATCTTTCTTTAATTGCCGCCCCCTGATATCTGCCGCCCGGGGCAATGCCCCCACTGCCCCCTCTAGATCCGGCCCTGGTCTTAGGTACGGGTCTAATCAGAGCTCTCTTCCAAAGGGCCGGATAGTGCGCCTGCAACAGGGATGCATTAAAGATGTGTTGGAGGTTGGTTTAGGGGTATATAAAGTCACAATTTTAATTGTTCTGCTTAAATATTTATGACTGGCTCGGGCCCGCGTGCTTTCCCGTTATTTTTCAGACAACTCGTTTCTGATAAAACTTTTATTTTATGAAACTTTTATTTGATCCTCTCAAATTTTTTCGATCTTCTATCAGCATGTCGCGTTACAAGCCGTGACATCAAACGCTGTGACGCTAAAAGTTATGACGTCACAGGCCATGACGACAAAAATAGGAAAGTTGAAATTTAATAAATATGACGAATTATAAAAAAAATAATTGTGAGATTTAATTATTCAACTTTTAAATTGATAAAATATAATTTTTAAAATAATTTAAAATGATTCAATTACTAAATAAATATTGTTCTCAGTTTTTAACATGCGTCTATTGATTTCCCATTTTCCAATTATTAAGTTAAGATTAAAAACGCGATTTTAATTCCCTTAATTGAATAATTTTCTGAAAATTTTCAGTTAAACGCCTACGATCCAAAAAAAAGTCTTACTTGCATCGTGATCTTCATAAAACCACACGTTTTTTTTTTTTTTGTTATCTCATTGATTTATGTTTCCATGCTTTTAACATACTAATAAGCATATTTACTCTTCTTGACTAAGAATTTATTGTTAAATTTTATGATAAGCAACAAATGCAGAGACTGTCAGCCATTATTATTCATGGACTTTTAGTTTTCGTTACATATATTCAATATATATATAGGTCTATATATATTTTTACTTTCTCTTACCTATGTATATATGTAATATATATATAGAGAGAAAGTATTGGATTCATGTCAAAAATTCGATGTCGAGATTTTGATGGATCTTCACGTTTTGAGGTCCCCTGAATCCAAAAAAGTGGTTTTCGCGACATGGTCTGTCTGTGTGTGTGTGTGTGTGTGTGTGTGTGTGTGTGTGTTCAATTTTAAGCATGAAGGAATTGAGCTACGAGGTTGAAATTTTATATTTAAGTTAAACACCCCCGGGACCGGAAAAATAAGCTTTTAATCAAAATCGACCAAAGAGTACTAGTACTTTACTGATGTACTTTTTCAGTTTTTTTCGATTTTCTCAAAATTCGCTCTAACGATTTTGATTAAAATTCAAAAATCAATTATTTTTTAGATGCTCTTTCAAATGTATATTCTCGTTTTGCCCTCAAATTTTTGAAGCACACTTTACTCTTGTACTTCATAGGGAAGATAGGAGAAATGGTTGCCATGGTAACAAAATATAAATATTTTCCCATACTTATAAATTTTACATCTGAATTCAAATGTTCCGTACTGTCGGGAACTAAATATATGTCGACACAAAAAATCTGGTGTGACAAGCACAGTACACAACTTTCGATTACCGAAGGTAAGAGAAAGTTGTGTGCTGTCGCCAGTCACACCCGATTTTTTTTTAAACACTTACACTTTTTTCTCATTCACACACAACATACACTCACATTTGTCAGCCTTTTCGGCAATTCTGGCTATATAAAACCGTTGAGGGTAAGAGGGTAAGAGAAACACCTCTGAATCCGCCCTTGCTCCTTAGTGATGCATTGTTCGAAAGGAATAGGTGCTGAGAGAGTCCCTCCTCAAACTAGGAACCAGAAATAATGATTAGTTCATCAGCTAGAAATGAACGCAGAAGGAGGAGTTAGAGATAGGAAATAATGTAACTTCACGGGGTGCCGGTTTGAGGGGATCTCGATAGAAATTTCAAATAAATAAATAAATAACGAACAAAATAATCCTGGCTGACAGTCTTCTTGCACCCCTTGGTTCAACTACAAATAAAAATAATTTTGATGATTTTCGCATTTGATTTAGAGCACTAGTTCGCAAATTCACTCTAGGCCCCCTACCGGGTACGTACCAATGAGGCCATGAAGTGGCGGTTGTAATTGACTCGTGGTCTCCACGGTAGACCAGCGGGGCCCGGGCGCCCCCAAGGGCTCCGCCACTCCAGCTGCGGGCCAAAGCCTCTCTTTTTATTTTTTTTTATTAAAGTGAAACTTTTATTTGATCCTCTCAAATTTTATCGCTCTTCTATCAGCATGTCGCGTTACAAGCAGTGACGTCAAAGGCTACGCTACAAGCCATGACGTCACAAACCGTGAAGACAAAAATTGAGAAGTTGAAATTTAATATATATGACGAATTATAAAAAAATAATTGTGAGATTTAATTATTCAATTTTTAAATTGATAAAATATAATTTTTAAAATAATTTAAAATGATGCAAATCTTCAATTGCTAAATAAATATTGTTCTCAGTTTTTAACATGCCTCTATTGATTTCCCATTATCAATCCTCATTTTTCAATTATTAAGTTAAGATTAAAAACGCGATTTTAAATCCCTTAATTGAATGATTTTCTGAAAATTTTCAGTTAAACGCCTACGATCCGAAAAAAAAGTTTCACTTGCATCGTGGTTTCATAAAACCACACAATGTTATTTATTTTTTTTTTTATGCTTTTATATAACAAACTCTTTCAAGATCACCATTCGGGAGTTTAGGACACTTCCCGATGAGATAGCGGTGTGAAATTTGATATTTAAGAGTCATTTTTGATGACGACTATGGTATAAAAGACTAAAAAGTTTAAAATAAAAAAAAAATAAAAAAAATGCTTTTATTTAAATTGAACTAAAAAGAGAGAAATAATTTAATTGTTCTTGTTAAAATTGTTGAATATTTATGACTTAAAATAAAAGCGTGAGGGGCTTCGAAGTGATTCCGAGGCTCTAAGAATAGACAATTCCTTAACTCAATGAGCGCCCCACGCTTTTATTTTAAGTCGTAAATATTCAACAATATTAACAAGATCAATTAAATTATTTCTCTTTTTAGTTCAATTTAAATAAGAGCATTAAAAAAAAAAGTTTTTTTATTACTACTAGCCGCGACGCCCGCCTTTGTCGGACTTGGCTTTTGGACCTCCCGCCAACTGACTCGGACCCTTTTCTTCTTTTTTTTTTTTTTTTTTTTAATAAACATTCACACTTATTTTTATATACAGTATGATGTGGATAGTGTATAATGCAAGTCACCTGTTTCTGCTCCATTTCTTCAACTCGCCTCTCTTCTTCCTCCCGTTCTCGTTTTTTGCTCAACACCAGTTCATCTTGAAACAAAAACAAATCCAACATCACCAATCACTAACAACTGGATTATTAACTTTCTACGGAACAGGAGCGAAGGTGTTACGCATGTTTTTCCCGCTAAGATGGCGTAGTGTGTCATAAAAAGTATGCCCAAAAAAATCAAGTAATTCAAAAATTTGCCAAGAGATGTCAGAATGGTAGCTAATAATATTTAATGCATTTGGTTGATTTTCATTGATCTTTTAACAATAAATACTTTATAAATGTTATTATATATTATGTATCGTTTATAAAAGCATATAAATATATAAATATACGCTATTAGGGGATCGGCTGTTAGACTAGCCTGCCATCTATTGCAAGAATGCTGAACTAATTTGACATTTGATTTTTAAATAAATCATCTAAGCTTATTTTAAAAATTTCTTAATTAATATGTGATTAATAATAACAATAAATTCATTTTTAAATTTAAAAAAAATTAAAGATTATTGGGACAGATTGTTTTTTTGTATTTGCTTGATAACAAAAAAATTAATTACGATAATTTTTTAATAAGTCATTAAAAAAATTATAGCTCGATGTCCCAATAATCTCTTATGAATTTAATTCATTTAAAAAAAAACCGCATTGAAAAATTCCTTATAATAGTCTAGTTTTTTTTTAAAGTACGTTTAGACGTCGCTCCTGTATTTTTATGCTTTTATAAAAGATACATAATATATAATAACATTTATAAAGTATTTATTGTTAAAAGATCAATGAAAATCAACCAAATGCATTAAATATTATTAGCTACCATTCTGACATCTCTTGGCAAATGTTTGAATTACTTGATTTTTTGGGCATACTTTTTATGACACACAACGGCCTCTTATCGGGAAAAATATGCGTAACACCTTCAGTCCCGTTCCCCCTTAAATAAAATCATCGGACTATCTGGGGTCCGAGGTGAGCACGATGATTTTATGTTAATTTCTTTGACTAGTGTATTTGATTGGTCCTTGTGAGCCGCAACCGAAATGACGTCGATGTCAAGGCAATCAGGGGTAAAGGAGAATTTCGCTGGCTTCATGACAGGCTGTTCCATAAATATTAGGACTTTATGGAAGAAGGATTTATAGTGACGAAAGGAATTTTATAAAAAAAAAAAAATAGGACAGCAAAAACATAAGAGAAAAGCCCCCCAATATGGATGGTTATTAAAAGAAATAACTAAATATGGTTCAAGAATTTAATTGAGAATACAAAATGATACAATTCTAATATGAATACAAAATAATTGTATTATTTAAATAACAGAGCGATTCCTAACTCTAAAGGTATGCAAAAATGGAAAATAGTAATTGCAGAAAGACACAAAAAGTACTTATTGGTATCGATACAATACCAAGTACAAGTATCGATACTTTATTTCCGATAAAACAACCTTACATGTTGCATAGACTGTACTATAGAAATCAAGCAATAAATAATAGATAAATGGTTGGCTCAATATTGTGAAAAAATAAATAATTTAATTTTTTATATAACAATTTTTATTATTTTTAATTTGAGAGATTTAATTATTATTATCTTTATAATAATAATAATAATAATAATAATTTTTCATAAGGTGCGCGTCTCGAAAAGCCGTTAGAACACGATTTACTACAGAGTTACTCTAGGTGGCAAGAGATGGCGTTAGTTTTTCCCATAGGGATACAAGGAATTTATTCCATTTCATTTGAAAGATTCCAGCTAACTAATTAAGGGTAAAAAATTAATTATTTTTTAACACAATGATTAATAATTTAATTATCTAGTGATGAGAAGTGGCTGTAGACTTTGAATTGGGTATAGGAGACTTTGCAGCCAAGGAAATTAAATAAAAAACTTATTTAATTATTAATCGTCGACGTTTCGGTCGCAAGTCACGACCTTCCTCAGGACGATTAATTGTTAGAATTGTCAACCTTGTATTCTAACAATTAATCGTCCTGAGGAAGGTCGTGACTTGCGACCGAAACGTCGACGATTAATAATTAAATAAGTTTTTTATTTAATTTCCTTGGCTGCAAAGTCTCCTATACCCAATTTAATTATCTATAAGATATAGAGCGAATTTTTTAAAATCTTTTATTTAATGCGATTAATCTAAAAAAAAAACATTTATTTTTTCGAAAATCAAAAAAAGGGCTTTTATAAGTTGTAGATATTTTAAATAGCTTTAATTTAAAAAAAATTTGAGGTCGATAGCTTCAAAATTGTGGCCGCTGAAAACTCCCAAAATTAGCACCCCGAGACGCCCCCTTAAGATAGAACCCAATGCTTTCCTATGGGAAATTCTGATTCCCCCATTTGAGAATATGGGATCTCGAATAAGAAGTACGAATAAGAACGACACACCCAAACTTCTTTAATTAAATAATAAGATATAAAATTTGTAAATCTTTTCCAGAATAGATAAACCAGATAGTATCAAAAGGAAACGATTAGCTGAGGGGATAAAGCATTTAAGGTTGAAGACAACCCGAGTGCAAATTCAACTCATGGCATTAACTGAGATGTCTCCTCTTGAGGAAGCAAACGGGAACCCACCTCAGTATTATTCCCATCAAAGTTACTCCTCAGAGTATCTACAACTTGTCAGGCCTGACACTAATGAATGAAGAAGATTCAAAAAATTCAGAGAGGAAGGGCAGAGGCAGCCAAAAGGAAATAATTCTGAATGCTACAACAATTTTCCGGAGCACGTTTCGGTGCATTTATTAGTGCTCCATCTTCAGTCCTTTAATTGTTTTTTTGTGCTCAGAGTTAGTCTAAAATTGCTTGATATATACATATGTCTTTAATTGGTTACAATTGAACATGTATATTGTTGAACTGGCATACAATGTTTGACAATGGTGAAGAAAGTGAACTATATGAATTTTAGACTAACTCTGAGCACAAAAAAAACAATTAAAGGACTGAAGATGGAGCACTAATAAATGCACCGAAACGTCTCCGGAAAATTGTTTGTAGCATTCAGAATTATTTCCTTTTGGCTACCTCTGCCCTTCCTCTCTGAATTATCATCACAGCCACCACACCTTAATTGAAGATTCAAAAAATATTTATACTGTATATTATTTCTTATATAAAATAAAGCGAGATGTTATATTTTAGCAGATTTTATTAAATATTAGAGATGATAATGTTTCAAATATATTTCTAAGACCTTATGGCACTTCTTTATTCAGGGGATTTCACCTCTTCACTTACTTTAGAAGGTTAGGTTAGATTGAAGTGGCCGTTCCCAGAGAAGGAACACACTTAGGCCCCAGCCCTTTGTGATACCACGGTGGGACTATCCCCCTTTCCTACCCTAAGAGGAGATTTCGGCAGAATGTTTGAATTATTTGCGGCAAGCTGGATTCGAACCCGAGCCGTGTTGAGACTTCGGAATCCGTAATCCTCAGCTTAGCCATTGCCTCCTTACCTGACATAAGTAAAAAATTTCAATCTTAATACAGGGTGTTTATAAAAGAATATCGGGCTTTTAAAGATAATATCTTGACATTAAACTTACACTTATAAATGATATGTCAAATGAAAAAGCAACTCAAACAGTTTTACCAAGAACCTTAAAAATGTCCAATGTGACTACCTTTTGGCACACGGCACACATCAAGTCTATAGCTGAGTTCTTCCCAATCTTCAGTAATTGTAGCACAAGCTGCTTCAATCCGGTTTACTTAATTCAGGGAGGTCAGCTGGTAGCGGAGGCACGTACACACGGTCCTTGATGAAACCCCCAAAGGTAAAAATCGCATGCCGTTAGGTCAGGAGAACGTGGAGGTTAATGCATAGCAAGCCCTGTCATTTTTCGCCGGGATACGGCACAAAAAACCGCTGTCTAGCGGATTTGCGGCAGAAACATTGCACGCACATGCGCACTGGTGGCAAGAAACAAACTGTTTGAGCTGCTCTTTCATTTGACATATCATGTCAAACTGTAAGTTTAATGTAACAGATATTATAAAGAGTTAAAACCCCGATATTCTTTTAAAAACATCCTGTACTTAATTTTGAACACAGACAGACATCGGGATCATTTGTATGAACTCAGTGAACTTCGACATTGAATTTTAACCACGCCTATATAATATTTTCAACCAAATTCTATTATTTTTTTAATTGATTACCGAGTTGTTTTTTGTAGAGTGCCTGTTCTTCTGGTGGTCTACGATAACGGATCACATTTTCAATACTCTTGCGACAATCCGGATGATATTGGAATCGGATTAATGGATGATGCCGTTGTGGTGGTACAGTCTCCATTGCTGTTGTCTTGTCATCCGGTAGTGTGAATTGCATGCCGTGTGGCAACTTCCGTTTGCGTAGATAACCGGGCATTGGGGCGCCATGGCCTGGACGACCCCAAGGGTTATATGACGTCAGCATCTCTCGCAACTGCAATCCAAGATTAATAACATAAAACAAAAATGTCTCCCCTACTATGGTATAATTCTTTTCTCTTGAATGTTACAGGGTCAAGAGTTCGCATCCTCCACAAAGTGGAATAATGTGTGGTTCAGATAGTGGCCTAGAACGTTGGAATATAAATCTATTGCCCCGTGGATGGATTTCAGATATCTGACTTATAATCAGAGGTGTTCAGGAGTGAATAAATCCTAGTTTAAAACAAATATTTTTATTTATTGTTGATATACTACCACCTGCTATATTAATAATATATCGCGATGGTTTGATTCAGGGAGAGATTGTTGTTTAATTTCGGCCGGGTTATTGGATATAACCATCTGGATGATTTTAGAGAAAAACAGAAAATACAGTACATTTTTACTGATTTATAAGGAAAATAAAATATATAAGAAATAATTAATTTGAGCTTTGTGCAGATTCTGGGTCTTCATCTAAAACAACAAGATATTCAATCACTCTTCTTCTATTCGACGGCATTTGAGGAGAATGGTCTTGGATGCCTTCATGACGACGAAGAGAGGCCATACATACTCCATCTTACCAGGCTTGTACAGGGAATTATCGATCCCGACCCTTCTAAACTTCCACACTTCTTCAGTGACAACATTTGAAGCCGCGACCTATTCTATTTAACAAACCCTAGAAATGATTTTCTTAAAAGATCCTCCCTACATAGGATGTGCGAGCTCTATGATAGTGAATACGGTCCGCTTGACCTTTTCTTCCGACCACCTAAAACTTTAGGAGATGTCTGTGATGAATTGAACGGTATTATATCTTGAATTTTTGCAACCTGCCAATAAGTGGCGTTAAGATGTTGTTCTGCCAAAGTTATTTATAACTTGAATCCTTGAAGTTTCCTTGAGCAGATTATTTTCGGACATTGGGATATAAGGTTAAGGTTGAAATGACTCACAACTCGGCTCTTTATGATACCACAGTGAAGCTGTTTCCCCTCCTTCACCGATGCTCCTAAAACTACCTGGATGAATTTCATCAGATCCCTGACACCTAATTCCGGTAAATTATCATAGAAGAATAGGGCATTGACAAAGGTAATGAACGACCGTCTCTTTTGAGCATGTTCTGCAGAAATCATTTGAAGAAAGCTCCATTCTACTAACATACCGTCGTGATTACCGCTACTACCCTGGGTATAGAGCCTCTAACGATCGAGATTAAATACTTGTTTGGCAAAGACACACTTGTTTTCATCTAGCCACCTTTGATTTTAGATTCATCGAGTCTCGTTGTCACTAGCTCTGCAAACGGAGTCCAACCAACAACATTTTCGCATATAATTTTGAAAAGTATAAACTATTAAAGAACTTCTCTGATCATATCTGAAAAAAAAAAACGGGCTCGGTCGGGGATAGAATCATGGATCAAGACCTTAGATATTAACGATCTATAACCAATCCTAAACGAAACTAATTTGATTAGAGATTAGAACTGTAATAAATGTCTCGTAAAGTCATTTGCCTAACAACTTGATTGAAATCCATTTAATCATTTCATGAATGAAAATGTTATTTCCTTATTGATTTCTTGTCAGTTCATTCAAAAAAAAAAAAGAAAAAAAAACATACCTCTTGTTGTTCTCGATGTCGTTTTTCGAATTCTTTTTGTTTTTTCTGTTTCCATAATTCAATGCCCTCAAGGACCATCAGCCTCTCTTGTTCCTTTCTTCGTATTTCGGCTGGATCGAGGTCCATTCTGATCAAACAAATGGTAAACAACCATTCCTAGAATAAGAGGAAAAATATTGGATAATATCATAACGGACTTAAAAAAAAAGAAATAACGGGAAAAGAATTATAAGTGTTTTGATCGTAAATGATATTTAATTCTTAGCCATAAATTTAATTCTAAAGGGAAGGAGAGGGTTTAGGCCTACCCATCCCCCTAGATACGACCCTACTCTCTTAAAACGAATTAGTAGAATTTTTACTTATTCAAACAGTAGGTAAGAAAATTACATCAAATTTAGTCATTTTGAGTTGAATCTACTAATATATTTAGTAAATTTATTGGTTACTTTTAGATTAGTTATTTTTTACTAATTCAAAAAGTAGTTCATTCAATTCCGGCTGTCTGAGAAGCCAACATGGCCGACCAGCTGTTTGATCGGTTCCTTAATAAAGACATTTTTGGCAATATAAGGCTTTATTTAAGTAATAATAATACAAATAAATAATAATATTGAGATAACTTGTATTTTTTGTTAAAAATTGCAGGAAATATATGTTAAGTCAAAACAAATAGATTCCAAATTTTTTTTTAAATTAATAAAATATTATTTTTTAAATAGTCAATTAAGAAATATTTTTACTTAAAATTTAGTAAATATATTTCTTGATATAACGATAATTAGTTTTATTAAGTTTAATTAGAAATAAATTGCTGGGAAGGAATATAGTAACATTCAAGTAAAAAGCATTGTTAACATCAGCGACATACTTATATACCAAATAACAGAGAAGTAATAGTAAGTCAAGTTTAAGTGGGATCGGCTAGAACTCGAGTCAGTAAACACAAGTTAGGTCCCGGTGTCATCGCACCTTATTTCATATACTCTTAAACGTTTCTTTTTTTTGGTCATTATTTTTTTAAAAATTCACTTTTTCAATTAGTGAATTTTTCTTATTAATAATTTTTACTAATTGAAAAAGTGGATATCCACTATTTACGGGTGGTCTACTTTGCACATCTTAAAAAAGTGACTATTCACTATGAATTAGTAGTTTTTTACTAATTCGTTTTTAGAGAGTAGTGCGTTTATTTCTTGGAGCAGTGTAAAATTAAATTTTTGAGTTATAGCCTCTTATGCTAGTTAGGGTCAGAGGTCCGTATTCTGTTCCCATGGGCGTAACTAGGGCGGCCCCCCTCCCAGAAGGCTCGTGCCCCCCCCCCCTCTCCAGAAAGCTCCTTGCCCCAAGAAAAATTGAGAAAATATGGGGCTTTCCAAGCCCACCGGAGGATATCTGGTCCCATGCCCCCCCCCCCACCCAGCCAAATTCTCTAGTTACGCCCATGTCTGTTCCATACGACATTTTCCATACTTAATTGATTGCCTAAATGGTCTCTTATGCCAAAAAAGAACTTTTTACTCGTAAGTAGAATGAAATTCGATGGCTGAGTAGTAATTATCAGGATTAGTTAGATGTAGGCAGCCAGAAATTAATAAAAAAACTTAAATTATCCTCGACGTATCGGGATCAAATCGATCCCATCTTCAGGACGATAAACTCTCCAAATTTCCAGAAGAAGAATCTAAGGGAATTGGCGGTGAACAACTTAGAGATGATTTGGAGGTACCGAAAACTGGCAAAAACCACCAAAATCAAGGTTACGTTGACTTTGGTTTTCCCTGTCTTCCTTTACAAAAAAAGGAGGATAGATGAACACCTGAGGCCCTCGGACAGCCTGGAGGACATGCTAATGAGTGCCATGGACAGCCAGGAGGACATGCTAATGTTGCTTAAATAGATGCAATCTCATCTCTTTCTTTATACTTGTAAAAAAAAGAAGTCCATTTTTTCGTCCAGTGAGTGTACTTGTGTTTTTTCTTTGCTGACGTTTTTGTTCATTATTTCGTTAATAATTAATAGATTTTTACGAATGAATGATTTTTAGAAAGCCAAAGAACTATAGAATATCGTAAATAGATGTTTTTTGCCTTCAGGGATATCTAGAATTGTATTAGGGGTGACCAAAGCAAAAAAATCTTGAAAATTTCGATTTTTTGAAATTTTAAGCCGTTTGCGGCACGTCTAAATGACCTCCGATTGGAATGAAACTTAAAATTTATATGTATTCTAAATACCTGAATATTTTTACGGGGTGCGGCGTTAAAAATAATTTGAACATTCTAAATAAAAGCCGTTTTAGAGCACTTTTTCTATTAAAATCTATTTTGATCTATATCTCTAAAACTGTGCCTGATGGGGCAAAACTGAAATGATATTTGAATTCAGCATGAAAAATACTTCTAGAATTTCATATTTTTATTCTTTTGAAAGAAAAAAGTTCATTTTTGTCGACTAGTGTTATATATAGACTATAATACATTATTTAAGTACAATATACCTATGGCTACCCGACATTCAACGTTAGAGGTTTCGCCGAACTTGACATTGCTTAACTGATGAATATGAAGAGAAGTTGCTCTTCAAATGAGGTGACTATTGGTTAGTAATCACTAGTGAAGAACATGGTCTCCAATCAACGTAAAATTTCACTTGCATCGTGATTTCATAAAACCACACAATTTAATTTTATTATTACTAGCCGCGCCGCCCGCCTGCGGCGGACCCTCGCCTTTCTGACTGGCTTCTAGATAGGGAGGGGGCTATACGCCCCCCCCCCTCCAGCTGACTCGGGCCCGCTCACCTTTTTCTTAATAATGAAAATAAATTTTTTTTTTTTTAAACTCACACTTTTTTCTCATTCACACACACACACACACCCTTCACATAGTATTTTCGGCAACTTAGGCCATTTAAGATTTTGACGATAACCGTTATATTATTTATAATATCTTTTGGAGGGTCCAGGCATTTCTATTTAAGCCATTTGGTATCCAATTGGCTTAAATAAAATCATCGGACTGCCTGGGGTCCGAACCCGCGACGTTTGGTATAGAAGGTAGGCACGCTACCAACTACACCAAGCCCGTAGGCGAAAAAAAAATTATTACTACGTATTCCAATCCAGTGCCTGCTTGAGGATTTGTTTACATTCAAAGAATACACAACTGCAAAGAATACATAGATATTTCTCTATACATTTCCTATGGGAGAAATCGTAACTTTAGGAATTTATAACTCAAAAAGTTATAGGAATTTCGGGACCTGAGTATTTTTCCGGGACTCTCCATCCCCCCCCCCCCCCCCCCCCCCCATAACGTCCTTTATAAGACTGCAAAATTTCGTTTCAAAATTCCAACGGGAAGTTGGTCAAACAGAGCGTGACAGACGGACGGACACTCCACTATTATATATATACCTGGTATATATATATATAGATTATTACCAGTGGTAAAGCCCGCCTTCGACGAGCAAATGCATTTTATTTTTTTTTCATCAAATTTATTCTTGCTGTTTGGAAATTTTCAAATTTCCATCTCTGACTTAAATTTTAAAATTCCCGCTCCCGCTTCACTTCCTGTAACTCTAGCCAATCAGCGTCCTGATCGGCACAGACGGAAGCTAGCCGCTAGCGCTTTAGTAGTAATGATTTATAGACGAAATGAAAATTTTTGCCTCTGATTGTGGAACGTCACTGATCATAGAGAATGAAAAAACAAAAAAGGGGGTGAGTGGGGGGAGTTGTGTGCAGAGTGAGTCAAGTATACAGAGTGCGTGAGCGAGTGATTGAGTGATTGATTGATTGACAGAGACACCTACCTACCTACCTGGCTGAGTTCCTAAATAGGAATGCGCGTGTACATGGATGGATGGGATGTGTTCCGGGTTGGTGGCGGCGGTACCGGCTTGCGAAATGCACGCGCCTCCGCGCGCACATCGATCCCCTCCGCTAAGATATACTCCTGTTTTCTGGGACAATCAGCTAGCTCTAGGACAATCAATCATCGTAAAAAAAAGAGTCTCTATTGGCAAACATTGACATTCGCGTGATGACATTTCTACAAATTAAATGTCTTCTTTATGGGGGGGGGGGGAGGTTGTAAAAATAGTTTTTTTTTTTATTTTGCCATCCCTTGTAATCTTTCTTTTTTGATCTAATTTATTTGACAACTGGATAAAATGATTTCTTTCAAACTCTAATAATATTAAATAAAAATATCTATTTCTATTTTAAATGACAAAAAAATTATATAAATGATGAATTATAGAATAATAATTAAATTTTAACTTTTCTTCTTCCTTGATAATAATAGACTAATAATATGTTTATTAAAGCTTTTGTGGTTTGAAATATTATTATTAGGAGAATTTTTAATTATAGACCACATTTTTGTATTAAATATTTATAAAAAATATATAAATACTGTACAACGTTTCGATTGCTTATTCTGCAGCCGTTATCAAGTACTGTGCACTTGCTCCGAGTCGGAGCCGTGTATTTATATATTTTTAATAAATATTTAATACAAAAATGTGGTCTATAATTAAAAATTCTCCTAAGACTAATAATATCTCAGCCAAAAACATCGGAGATGCAAAAAGGGGCTACTAGCATTATGTTTGCCCAGAGTCGAGAGGAAATCAAGAGCGGATACAAGGGGGAGGGGGGGTAAAGGGGGTAATTACCCCCCTGAGATTTGAAAAAATACTTTTTTTCGAAAAAAAAAATTATTTTTAATGTAAAATTTTAAAAATTAATACTTAAAAATTTGATTTGTATTTATATTCTGGCAAACAAGTATAGAATGCGCCTTTAAATTACCGAAATTACGAAAAAATTGTGTGCTGTGCGACCAGTCACACCAGATTACCCGAGAAGCACCTCTGGATCCGCCCTTGGCTGAGATTTCACTTCTTTTTGTGAAATACTACATTTAAATATTATTTAATCATTTTTGTTTATTAAATATTAAGTTAACCCATGAATAGATCTTTTATTATGCATTCCAAATAGTAAAAAAATATAAATGCTTTGTTCGGTATCCATTCAAATTAATGAATATAGGATTATAATAATGAAAAATTGGAGATATCAGCCAAATTGGAATAATCCAGGTTCAATAAAACTCCCAGAATACGACGTTTCGGCCTGAATTTATTTGGCCATCTTCAGTTATTGGGCTACAAAATTGTATATAGATATTATATTAACAAAATTTTTTACTTTCTATTATTACAATATATTTTTTTAAGTTGGTTGTGTTGTTTTTATTTTTACTTACAATTATACACATAGTGCAAGTGCACATGTGATCAAACCGGGATTTGTCAATAATAAAATTTTTCCGCTTCATACAAAATTATATGGCTTCTGTACCCAAGCTCAGAGATAAATGATCCAATGAAAATATTTTTGTCTTAAAGTAAATTATTAACCTTGATTAACGGTCATTTTTTTATCTGATTACTTTTGTTTTTCTATGTAAATTGACCAAAATATAGATAGATTTAATCTATTTCCTTATTTATTAAATATTAAATCAATACTTTTATTAATTTTATTTAACATAGGTAAAAATTTTTTGTTTATTTTTTACTAAATTGTAATATATTGTAATAATAGAAAGTAAAAAAATTTTGTTAATATAATATCTATATACAATTTTGTAGCCCAATAACTGAAGATGGCCAAATAAATTCAGGCCGAAACGTCTTATTCTGGGAGTTTTATTGAACCTGGATTATTCCAATTTGGCTGATATCTCCAATTTTTCATTATTATCACATCACCAGCCACAACCCAAAAGCAACGAATATAGGATTTTCCAAATTTTATAAAATTTTAGGGTTTTTATTTTTGTTATGTTGGTAGAATGTAAATACATCTTTTTAGTATCCATTCAAATCAATAAATATAGGATTTGACCAAATTTTATAAAATTTTAGGATTTTTATTTTTGTTATGTTGGTAGAATTTATTCTTATCACGTTAAACTATTTCTATCTGAATGGATGTATCCTAAAAAAATTAAATTCCATTAGGGATGAGAATTAGTAATAATAATAGATTTGAAATAAAAGCAGCGAGCGACGTTAACATGTTGCTTTTATTTAAAAAGCTATCAAAATCATAACCTTACTTTTTAGGTTAAAGACGCCATCTTTTATTTTAAATACGACGTTAAAATATTAAAGGCACCCCCTAGACATGACATTAATTTTTAACACTATTTACTCAATGTTAACGCTTTGGCTTTAAAGTTTTTGTTTACCGAATAGCTATTTGAGGCAAGGAAGTGTTAAAATGAATTAATAATGGTTACAGATAGGCCAGTCAATAAAGACAAAAAAGGCCTTAAATTGCAAAACGTAAAGTATTTCTGCATTTTTAGTATGTTATTTGGACCC
>JAKCPI010017497.1:0-12309 GCA_023213315.1 Euborellia annulipes | reverse complement strand
AAAATATACGAGAATTTGTTTTATAAATAATTTCACTATTTTCCATTTATCTTAGTAATTATTTATTATTAAGCATTTGTTTTAATTTTTCAAAAACATTTTACTGAAATAACATTCAATTTTTAACACTTTGAGATAAAAAAAAAAAAAACAATTCAAGAATGTTGGACGTTTTGATAAAGTGTTATTTTAGCTGGGGCTCAGTTTCAAAAGAACTAAACTAGCTTATCTAAACAAATTATACTTAAAAGTAGCAGTAGCAATATGTGAAAGTGGTTTGTGTGAAAATGCCCCATTTTGTCGCAATGTGTGCGCGTGTGTTGCGATTCATCTTTGTTTTGCTCTTGGGAAGTGAAATGAGAAAACCCCCATTTCGCCTCTACCCCCAGGAGCCCCCACAATTCTATCTCTCTTTGTTGGATAAAATACAGGAGCCTCAGGGTGTATACAAAACTTCCCGGGGCAGGCACACCTTTCCTGGAGTTTTTATTAAATATACATTTTGTTCCAGGTCAATGAGCCATAACGCTCTGTTATAAAAACAAAGATTCTTTATCTAAAAATTAATATAAAAGCTCAGTGAATTTTTATTTATTAATTTTAGAGAAAAATATACTACATATACTAATAGGAGGAATCAAATATTTATAAACAGACAACAGTAAATTATTAAATAATCCAATGTGAATATGAAATTACAATGGACTACTGATAGTAAAATATGTAAAAAAAGGATAAATAATTTTTTGTAATTTAATAATAATTTAAAGATAGATAGTTTAATATATTTCGAGATTTATATATTTGAATAAGATATTAGTATTCAATATATCTCGATTTATTCTTCTCGTTGAAGTAGTCGTTTTAAGGGAGTATAGGAGGGGCGTCTAAAAAGTAATTAAAAAAAAAAAAAAAAAAACTAGACTATTATAAGGAATTTTTCAAATTTTTAGATAGATAGATATTATAAATAATAACGGTTATCATCAAAGTCTTAAATGGCCTAAGTTGCCGAAAAGACTGTGTGAATGTGTGTGTGAGTGTGAGCGTGAATGAGAAAAATGTGTGAGTGATTTTTTTATATAAAAAAAGATATTTATATGCTTTTATAAAAGATACATAATATATAATAACATTTATAAAGTATTCATTGTTAAAAGATCAATGAAAATCAACCAAATGCATTAAATTATTAGCTACCATGCTGACATCTCTTGGCAAATTTTCGTAATAGGTGTTTTTTTTTTGCTTATTTTTTAAGACACACAACGCCCTCTTGTCTGGAAAAACATTCGTAACATCTACACTACTAAACCACCGTAAAAAGGCAATCAGAGAATTTGTTGTCAAAAAGGACAATATATAGTCAATAAGATTAGATGATACGACTTGAATGAAAATCTAAAAAGGATTAGCTAAACAGGAGACCTATTTCAACTTTAATAGATTTTAAAGATTGACATACGCAACATCAAAGGGAATTTATAAAGAATTTTTATTTCCCAATTCCGTCAGATCCCTCTCTTCACCTCTTTTTTTTAACTCATTTTTAGACAATGTTCTATTTTATCGAAAAAATGTTAACATTAAAATTCTTCTTTTCTCCTCAACCGTCGTCTCTAGAGGAAGTTAAGAACTTGAAGAAATTAGGCATGTGATGCTTAACCGAATTTCTCTGGGGCTCCTCGAAGGATTTTTAAGCCCTGAGGACGTGAGGGGGATTCTTTTAAATTGTTTTCCCCAAGGGCCTTACAGCCGCCTTTAAAGAGCGAAAAAAAAAGCTCGAGAAAATTAAAAAAAAAACACACCTTGTTCAAGTACAGTATTACAATTAAATCCTGTAAGTACAGATGTGCAATTTTTAGCCCACATACATTAGAAAAAAAATTTTCTCATTTAAATTTGTCCCATTAAAAAAAAAAAAAGATCAATTAAAATGTATGGTAGGATTAAATTGTAATAAGAGATAAAATTAATTTTGTTTTAATAAATAAATAAATAAATTAGCAAGGTGTAAAAAAACAATTCCTGATAAATAAGCTTAAATATTTAATTAATAATTAATTAAATGAGATTACCCAAACGCTCTCTGTAAATATTTAATAAAAAAAAAATTATTATTGGATTAAATCATTTACGAATTTGTTTTTTTTTTTTCATTAATACAATGAATAAATAAATATTTATATTTGATTAAACAAAATATATATAAGTCAGAGATGAGGGAGGCCAGTGTTTATTTTTATTCCAAGTTTTCAGAATCAATTCCTGGGATCAGAGAAGACGAGGGCCTATTTACTTTTTTTTTTTATCTTGTTTGAGAAAGACGAAGATATCAAAAAATGTTTTTTGAAGTCAATTCTCTTTTTTTATCAAGCATACGTTTCTAATAAAAGCAAAATATTAGAGGATTCCTTTTTTTTTAAGCCATAATTTAATAAAGTAATAACAACAATAAACACCATTTTAATGAATTGTTACAAGTATTTGATTGCTCTTTCTCTGGAATTAAAATTTAATTAAATCTTTTAAATAGCATAGAAGGTATTATTAGTATAATATTCTTTTTCCCAGAAGATATAATAAAATTTTATGTGGTGGTGAGTGGAAACCAGCCACTGGTTTGAATGTGATTGACAAATAGAAATTAGTTTTGTTTGCGCCGCTTTTAAATAGCCTACTCCAAGTATATGTAGATATATGGACATAGGTCGTATATGTGTAATTCTAAAAAAAGGGTTAAATTTGGGGTCGAATTTGAAATGCACAATGATTTCATTTGTTTGTATTGATTTTGATAGACAATAAGTTAATTTTATTGTATCCATATAGTAACACTCAGATTTTTTTTTTTGTATTAAATTAAATATATACTCGGCTAAGCTCATCAGCTTCTTAGCTTTACGATTGAAATACTTCCAGAGAACTGTCGTTTTTGATCAAACAAAAAAAAATCTGCTAATTGATATGGAATACTTTTTTTTTCTTTTATATATTAAATATATAGCCCTCGGGGCTTGGTGTAGAAGTTAGCGTGCTAACTTCGTATACCAAACGCCGCGGGTTCGGACCCCAGGCAGTCCGATGATTTTATTTAAGCCAATTGGATACCAAATAGCTTAAATAAGAATGCCTGGACCTCATATATGTATATTAAATTAATAACGGTTATCGTAAATGTCTTATATGGCCTGAGGTGCCGAAAAGACAGTGTGAATGTGTGTGTGAGTGTGAGTGTGAATGAAAAAAGTGTGAATGTTTTTTTTTTTTTAATATTAAATATAACAATGAAAAGACAGCAAATCCAGTATATTGTTGAAATAATTATTATTAATTTCCGAAATATTACATACCAGGAGACTGACAGTGTTTACATGCTGATTTTCGACACACAAATAACAATACAAGTATTAATATATATAATATAATATTATAAAGATGGATAACGTCCGGTATTTGGACACCAATGCCATCTTTACACCCTAAACTTATAGTATATAAAACATATAATTATTTTAACAACAGTGTATAATATCAGATATTTTCAAATTTAACAGAAGACTGACGCTCGAATTGAGGTACGCCACTTGGAATTTATTACGCGAAGTTAAGCCACTTTTGTAGAATGGCCCAATTACATTATGTTCTTTTTAATTTATATTTCCAATTTCTTTTTTAGGGTTGATTATTATAAAATGCTTTTTTCCAGACGTTTCAGCGATTTAAAATGAATAAAGGACATATAATTAGATTTGTTCCAATGCTTATACATGGCAGTTATATTGTTAGAATTTTTTTTATAATGCATTATGGATCAGCAAGTTGACACGTTCGGGGTCGAGCTCTTAATTAAACGAGTTATTTTCATGCCAGATGAAATGAGAACCACTATGCTCGAAATCAACTTAAAAATAGAATTAATTTAATGGATCTTTTATATAAAATTAAATTGCTCAATAAAGTATCATAGGTCCCTATCTGTAAATCTGGTCTCTTGACAGAGGGGGTCAGAAATTCGCTTCCCGTTTTTAAATGAATACGGAGAGGGTATACGTAAATGGACTTCGGTGATATGAATATATAAAACAGTTAAAGTTAAATTTATAAAGGCCCTAGGGGTATAAGAATGGTGAAAATGCCCTTGGAACATATTTCAATGATACATAGAGGATTTGTAGGTACTAATAAAATAATAAGATGCTGAAAGTTTCAGATCGCTATCTCAAATGGTTTTTGAGAAAAACCAAAATATGTAAAAATTCGAAAAACATTTTTTTCTCACGAACGGCTGAATCGATTGATTTGAATTTTTTATATGTTTTGGGGGCTGATGGTACCTTCTAGAGAAAAAATCAAGACCTATATCGGATCATGACATCCTTGAAAAAAATGGCGTTTTTTGTTTAATTTTAATTTTTAACCATGATACAATTTTGGCACAAAAATGAAACAATTTTTTTTGAAATCCCCATTCATTTTCCTGTAATTTCATAAGTTCATAAATTCATAAAAAAAGGTACGCCATAGTAGAAAAAAAATAAAAACCATTTATTACTCAAATATTGACTTTATATGTTTTGTGCTTTAATCTTGTTTTTTATTGCTTAAGCTTACACATATATTTTCATTTTATTCAAAATAACCATTTTATATTCATAACATCAAAATTTTTTGCCTAAATCAAAAGTTAAAATTTTTAAATATCTATAATCATTAACTATAATGATATAAGATAAAAACGGTTTTTGATTAATGAATAATAAAAATAAAAACTAATATCAAAAAGATAAATCTACTATATAAATTACTCAGGGGCGTATATAAGGGGGGGGGGCGAGGGGGCCCGGACCCCCCCCCCGAAATTTCCCAAACACATATACATATATAGGGCTATAAGCTTAAGCAATAAAAAACAAGATTAAAGCACAAAACATATAAAGACAATATTTGAGTAATAAATGGTTTTTATTTTTTTCTACTATGGCGTACCTTTTTTTATGAATTTATGAACTTATGAAATTACAGGAAAATGAATGGGGATTTCAAAAAAAATTGTTTCATTTTTGTGCCAAAATTGTATCATGGTTAAAAATTAAAATTAAACAAAAAACGCCATTTTTTTCAAGGATGTCATGATCCGATATAGGTCTTGATTTTTTCCCTAGAAGGTACCATCAGCCCCCAAAACATATAAAAAATTCAAATCAATCGATTCAGCCGCTCGTGAGAAAAAAATATTTTGGTTTTTCTCCAAAACCATTTGAGATAGCGATCTGAAACTTTCAGCATCTTATTATTTTATTAGTACCTACAAATCCCCTATGTATCATTGAAATATGTTTCAAGGGTATTTTCACCATTCTTATACCCCTAGGGCCTTTACTGTAAATTTTGGGAGACTGAATGGCTTCAGATCACAATCAAACTTTTTATTTTTTTTTTTTTTTTTTTTTTTGTATTCCAAAATTAAAAAACTAGTCTAAAAATTAAAAAATTTGTTTATAAGTATTTTTGTTGCCATATATTATAGGCTAAATGAATAATGAGAATAGCAGGATTGCGGCGAGTTTACTCGGACCCCGGAGCGGAACTCTATATTATTTAATTTAAATAATTAGTTTTAGTCAAGTACGCAGAGCCGATTTTCAAAGGCCGGACCTTGGGGCAGTGGGCCTGCCATATTATATGCGCATATACACATATGCAAAATTTTCTTTTCTTTAGGCTCTTGAAACTTTAAAAAAATCATAATAATAAATAAATACTTTCTTTTAAAAAAATTATGATGGCTAACATTAGCTCATATATTTCCGAAGTTCGGAAGTTCCTCTTTTGTAGAGGTCATTCTAATCTAAAGCAAATCGCCCAATCAACACATTTATTTAGGATATTAGATCTCTGAGTATCTCAATTACACCTGAAGAAAATTATAGATTGAATAACCGGAACATTGTATTAATACAAATGAACAAGAGTTTTACTGAAGATGTAATTATTACATATTTCTATTAAAAATTTGATTCTAAATTAGTGTGTCCTTAATAATACCACTCGATCGAAGTGAAAACAATTATGGGATTGTAATTGGTGTGTATGAATTATATGAATATTATTATGGATGTTAATATTTCAAAGAATAAATTATATTTGAATATATGTATATTAATTAATTATTAATTATTTCAATATAATTACAGTATAATTGTTTTTTTTTGTTTTTTTATTTATTTATGCCTTTATAGAACAGGCCGTAGCACGGTCAGACTCTTTTGAAAATATAGAAGGAAGGGACAGACATGTAAAGAAGACCCAGCTCTTGGTAGATCGTGGTCGCCATCCAAGTACCCACAAGATGTGCCTGAGCATGCCATTATAAATTAATAGTATGGAATAAAGAAAAGAACGATTGCAGTTACGTTTATTAATCACTTCAAGCCGACGTTTCGGTCAGTTATACGATCATCCTCAGGGTTGACACTCTTCAGCCTTAGGGATGGTCGTATAGTCTATCTGGCCGAAACGTCGGCTTGAAGTGATTAATAAACGTAACTGCAATCGTTCTTTTCTTTATTCCTTACTCTGCTATCCACCTCACTCTAATATAAATTAATATTAGCTCAAATCTTTTTAAGACAACACAAATTTATTTATTTAAATTTTTTTTTTTTTTCTGCAGCGGCAGAAGCCATCCAGCCCCATTTTTATTAAAATTTACATTTATTTATTAACATTATTATTGTTTTTTTTTTTTTAACATTTTAAAATAATATAATTATTGGTTATGTGGACGAATGACATGAGTAAAGCGATGTAATGAGAACAGGAAGAGAAAAATAAATAAATAAATAAATAATAAAAATAAAAAAATAAATAAATAAAAATAAAAAAATAAATAAATAAAAATAAATAAATAAAAATAAAAATAAATAAATAAATAAAAAATTAATTAATAAATAAATAAAAATAATCCAAACAAAAGCAAAAATCAAAATACAATAGCACCACAACACAGCAACAATCAAAATGATTGATACAGCATCAAAACGAACGCAAAAATAAATAGGAAAAAAAAAATTCAAAATCAAATGACATCAAAGCAAAACCAATCATCAAAATAACACACTATCAAAAAAAAGCAAAAATTCAAATGGTATTTAAAATTATTCACCAAGCGAGCCAAATTTTTTTTTTATTTTTTGAGGTCTTTTTCGGCATATAAGGCCATTTAGACCCCATCCCTATTTATATAAATAGGGATAATTTTCAAATGATTTGTAGTCAAATCAAATGAAATAAATTTTTCTCGCTTGGGACGGGAAGCGAACCCGGAACTCCGGTGCGAAAAGCTAATGTCTTCTCACTGAGCCACGGCTCCCGGGCGAGCCAAATTTAAAAGTATATAAATAAACAAATATAAAATTTATAGATGTTTCAAAAATTAATCATAATAAAGTGAAACAAGACACATCAAATCTTTTTAAGGCGACCTCTGGGAAATTCTCTAGCAATTAAACAAAAAAACTCGATGAAAATTTAGGAATTAAAGTTTAGGAACATAGGACAAAGAAACAAATACGTATTCATTTTTTTATAAACTGTATATCCGTTTTTCACTCTTTATTGAATCATTTTTTTTTTTTTTTAATCATTTATTTTCATTTTACTATTTAAGATAAACATCCTTGTTTTTCTCCCTTACTCGATGATTGCTGTTAATTCTTTAAACTAATATACCACTTTTAAACGAAATCGAGTGCCATTGTTTCTGCCAGCCTATATGCAAAGGCTGCAGGGCTCATTTACTTGCCCTGTCGAGCCCATTAATTATTTCTGGCCCATTCACTTTTGGTACATTGCAACTAGAAAGGGCTTCGTCTATATATGGATGGGGTGGGGGTTCTAATGCATTCCGCCCAACAGACACAAAGCCCAGAGATTCTCATCCTCTTTGTACGCATACTTACACCTCAAGGGAAAACAAATAAGAAGCATGAATGCTAGCCTTACCAGGAAATAAGATTATATTTTTTAATATGTGGGTTGAATATAAAAATACATTACAAACACCTTCGTTAAAAAAAAAAAAAAAAAAGAATAACAATAAAGAATTATATAAAAACTTTCAATTTGTAGAATAATAACATAAAAGTACTTACCCAGTATAACAAAAATATTATTTTAAGCTCATTTTCGTTAAAATAAGAGGATTAGTGAAGAAACTGAGGAGATTTTAATTAAATAATTTCCAAATTTTTAAAAGAAACAATCTTGATTAAGAGTTTTTTTTTTTCTTACTTTTTAAAGAGTTGTCAGAATTTGAAAACATATAAATAAATAATAATTTATCACGAATATGTTTATTAAAGCTTTTGTGGTTTGTATTATTCATTATTATTATTATTATTATTGTCAATTCAAAATTGACAAGTAACCACTTGAGTTAAAAATAAAACGTTTGGGTCTGAATTTATTTGGCCATCTTCAGGTACTGGAAATTATATCCATTTTGCAAAGCGCACATGTAATTGAACAAGGATCATCTCTGATCTTGGGCACAGTATGAAGCAAATAAATTTTATTATTGGCAAATCCTGGTCCAATGCGCACAGAACACAACTTTCCATTACCGAAGGTAAGAGAAAGTTGTGTTGTTGTGCGACCAGTCACACCAGATATTTTTTTCTTTCTTCTACTGATTAAAAGATTATTACCATAATATAGAAACATTTAACAGAAAACCAGGCATTGGCGGGCTTAGCGACTAGTATTAAATATTCTTAGAAAAGCATCATAGACATCACTATCTTCACATAGGTGTCTCTTAGAGGTTAGTTTACTTGAGTAGGAACAAGTGCACAGTACTTGAAAACGACCGCAGAATAGGTAGTCGAAGCGTTGTATAGTATTTATATTTTTAATAAAATTAATACAAATGTGGCCTTTAATTAAAAACTCCCATAATAATAAAACATCATAACTTACTATTTTTTTAATAAATTAAAATTATTTGTTTTTTACAAAAAAATAAAAAAAAAGAGCTGAGATGTTATATTAATAAGAGGGTAGAAAATGAGAGATAAGATTTTTCTTTATTTATTTAATTCACACAACTGAAGATGGTTCAAACACGGAACCGAAACGTCAGCTGTGTGAATTAAATAAATAAAGAAAAAACCTTATCTCTCATTTTCTACCCTCTTATTAATTTGTTTTTTATTTAAGGCTATTTAGATTCCATTCATAATCATTTAAAAAAAAATAATAATCGATCACTATTGAAAGTAACCATTGGCCATTAAAGCATTTAAGAGAGAGGTTTTGTCATTTCTGTCGCAGGTGCTTGATGCCTGGCGGCTGGTGGTGGTGGCTACTTGCCGGCGTTGCGGCAGCAGCCGCCAGGCAGCGGTTCGCCAGACAACCTGAAGATCAAACGACTGTCGTTGGCCAAAAAGTCACTCTTCCTTGTCGCGTAGTCGAAATGTCCGGGATGGTACAATGGACCAAGGACGGTTTCGGTCTCGGCGCACATAGAAATCTCACCGGCTTTGATCGTTACAAAATGATCGGCAGTGATGAGGAAGGTAATGTCGCAAATCATTTAAAAAGACTTTATTTTTAGTAAATCATAAAAAGAGAATTGGTTTGATAGGAGATATGCCATTTAGACAAAAGTTTGGGGGCGATCTCTATAAATTTATTGTTTTCTCTAGCTCATTTCATCACAGCATTCATTTAAAAATTTCGGGTAATTAACCCAAGAAACCAACAACTGGTTGGCAATTCGTAATGATTATAAATAAATATACAGTGCACAGTGGCGTAGCGAGCTTAACTTGCGCCCGGGGCAATAACTTTTAGCGCCTCCCATTCGAAAACCATATAATATTATATGTAAATAAAATATACAAAATTATTATATTACACTGGCACTAAATTTAAAATATATTTTCCAGAAATCAATTATAATAAAAATAAAAATTATCCAGAAATTTTTTTTTTTGTGTACCATTTGGCGCCCCTTTGTGACTAGCGCTCGGGGCATGATGACCCCCTTGCCCCTCCCTCACTACGCCACTGACAGGGCAACCTTAAATGGCAGTCAAGAGGGAAATTTAAAAAAATTTCTCTGCACTTTGTCGACTATTAAATACTAGGTTAATAAATTTGATTATTATGGATTCGAATTAACTATTAGCAATCAAACACACATAAACGAGTAGATCTATTCTTGGACTGCTTGAAGAGGTGTTATTTTCGTTAAAAAATTTCGTTAAAATTAACTATTAGAAATGAAAATTCATAATAAGTGTAATTCAGTCTAAGATCCTTCATTTAGAAATTTTAACAGAAAAATAATGTGGCCATTTGTTCTATCTATATTTCATTTATAAAGAATATATTTAATAATATAAATTATAAACTTTATTTCTGATTTTGTTTTCCATTAATTATACAAGAGGAAAAGGTGTGAGTAGCAGGGGATAGATCGGCTGAGATAGTAATCCAGGGTTCGAAAGTAATCCCAGCTCAATTCCACCTCATAGAAAAAAATTATCAATGATGCCACCTCATAAGAAATATTTATTATTCCTAAGAAATAACACGTGTGAGCACCGGATTGAGGGAAGCGAGAGAACTATGAAATATCCAACCGGATGAAAATTTTTCTTGTCTTCTGCATTTAAGACCATTTGACTTTGAAATATTTCTATATATGTTATCCAGTCATATATATTTATACCCAATGCGAGTTTCAAAGAAATGATTGTGTTGTGTAGGATAGAAAAGTTTGTTATCGAATGCGCTTGTAGATAAGATTTACACGAAAAGCTGAGAAATTTGCGGAATAACCACCAAAGGCGCTATCAATCAAGAGCGCCTTGTAAGTATGCAAACCCCTTTTCAAGAAAGCATCAATTGATGCCTATGCCCTAGGATATTAACTCCAATTTATTTCATTTGATTTGACTTAGGGATGAAACGATACCACTGAGGTATCGATACTTTTACTCGATACAGGTATCGGTCGCAAAGTATCGAGGAACTACTCGGTATCGATTGAAAAGTATCGATACTTACTCGTATCGGTCAATTTTTCCGTACAATTAAAGATATGCAAAAACAGCAATAAGTACTGATATTATATTTATTGATATAATAAAACAAAAACAATTAGTATATAGTAGCATATCGAATAGAACAAAAAAAAAAATCAAGATTCGCACGGACTTTGCAGCCAGGAGAAAAAAATATTTTATTTAATTTCTATTTGCCGACGTTTCGGTTGCCAAACACTACCTTCATCATCGGAAACCTCCGAGTAGCAAGTAGGGGAGAGTGGGGCATGTTGAGACAGTTTTAATATTTTATTTTTTTTGCAAAAAATTGGAACGCCTATCTTTTATTCTACCATCATATTTTGAAAGGTTAATTCTTTAGGTACGTAAATAGCATATTTTCTCTTCTGATAATAATCATGGAGTATTAAAATTAATTAATTTAAAAAAAATTCATTGCGTATCAACTTACCCCACCTCGGGGCAAGTTGATACAAAGGAAAGGCAAGTTGATACTGTGGTAAGGGGGATTGATAATCTGATGGGATATCAATAAGAAGATTGTGCTAATTTTTAAATAATACATTTTAATGATTACAAGGATAAAAAGCTAATCTAGTCCTATTTCCACAAAGATGCACAATGAATACATGTGTATAATTTTGTGACCTGCCACATTCGATGTGTGCCTATTTATTGCATAATATGCACTGGATCCAGTCTTGGCCAAACTTCGACAGTAAATATGGCTTTAAACAAACCAAGAACAGTGTATCTTCCACCTCTTCTGAATTTGAAACTAGTTTCTCCCAATCCCAATGCACATGGACTGAGGGGCAAGTTGATCATGTATCAACATGCCCCCAACCAAATGTATCAACTTGCCCCAAGTGACCACGTGTCTTTAAAAATAACATAACCTAAAAAGTAGAGCACCTAGCCTTATATAAATTATATGAACTTACTCAGGAAGAAACGTTTAATAAAATGCGCACTGTGATTATAGGTCTCAGGGATTCTTTATGCACTTTTTCTATACTCAAACACAAGGTAAAAAATTTACTTTTGTGGTATGAAAACACCAAACCTTAAACCACTCAACAACTCGCAGTCGGATTTGACTGCCACTATGTGTAGTACAGCGTCACTTTACGACACATCGACTGCTACCACTCGCTTCAAAATGCGCATACGCATTGGCGAATTATATTGCATGTATCAACTTGCCCCCGTCTCAACTTGCCCCACTCTC
>JAKCPI010017496.1:0-21266 GCA_023213315.1 Euborellia annulipes | reverse complement strand
CTAAATTATGATTTTATAATCTTGATTAAATGCGCTAATTTTTTACATAATTTGCCATTATTGTTTATTACATATTTTTATAAGATATCAAGAGTCATCAAAATTTTTTAACACATAAATCCGGCAAAAATATTTTTTTTCTCAAAAAGTATAATACTCACGGTTATTTTCTGAATAGTGATCGTTAACAGTGCTATTCAGGATTCCGTAACTAAAATTAGAATATTAAAATATGAAAATTTGTAGCCATAGCGTTTAAATATTTAGGGAAAGGTAGCGATTTTCCAGATTTTCATAAAATTCCTTAATTGGAAAACTAAGAGACTTTTGTGGAGAAAAGTAAATTTATAACTGGATTTCTTCTTCCTGCTACTTTCAACAAAAGAGACTTTTATTTAAAAAGAATATTTTCATTTGAACACTCATGAACTAACCTATCTCCTGTTCACGGTTTATCCCTGAGTTCTGGGACACCCTGTATAATTTTATATAAATATTAGGGTCCGACCGAACAAGACTTTCAGCCGAAACCGAATATTCGGCCTCAATCTTAGTTTCGGCCGAAACAGAAACCGAAACTTGTATTTCCTATAAAAAATTCATATCATTTTAACTTTTTGTTTTTTGAAATTTTTTCCACCCTGCGGAAAATATTTTTCCCCTCTCGTGAAAAGTGAAAATCATTTTACCTTTTTTTTAGGGAGACTAAATTTTTTTCTCCCTCAAGTGCAAATCATTTGACGTTTCTTTTTGCATGCGAGTCTCATCCCATCTTTTCAGACTCACGTTTTGGCTACTTTTTGGCCGAAACCGAATATTCGGTCGGTTCCTAATAAATATATATAATTTTTATCTTTTCTTAAAAGTCCGCGGCCCATGGGTTGGGAACCGCTGATATAGACCATAATTCATTCATAATTTATTCAAATTAAATATCAGAGAATTTTTTTTTAATTTTTATCGGTACAAATAGATTCTTATATAGAAAATCTTTCCAATAAATTTCATTCAATCATCAATTTAAGACAGTTCAAATCAATTCAATTCAAATATGATAAAATTTTTATTAAATTTTATTGTTAGGAATTAAATTTTTTCTTTACAATTTCAACAAGTTAAATCATCCCAATTTGATGCCTATACATTTAGGTTTGAATGAATACTGACTTGATAATTTAAAAATTTAGTACTTTATTTATGTAACACTCTATATATTTACATTACATTAGGCAATATATAAAGAAAATAGATAGTCAAACATTTTTTTTTTAATTAAATCAATTTCCCTAATATAGTATTAAACAATTTTTCTTTATAAAATATTATTGAAGATCAATGACCACTGGGGCTTAAAACCATTCTCCTACCCTAACTCTCTTGAAAAATATACCTTAAATAGAATAAATTTATTTATTATATTATTTTTTTTATTTTTCAGATGGCAAACAGTGTAAGAAGAGTCATCGCCAGCCTTCACTTCTCATGGACCTGCTAGCTGCTCCTGCCTTCAGGGCTCAAACTGCGCTTCCAGCACCTGCAGTACATCTAAGGCTTGTATATTTTTATTAGCGGGGCGCAGAGCTAGATATATTTAGGTTTTTTCAAAATTTCTTTTTCTTTTTCATTCGACTTCAATAACTTAATTTAGATAGATTAAAAAATAAAAATAGGATGTATTAATATTTTCTTTCTCCATTCCAGATTCCCTAATTTAACCATTTTTTTCAGAGCCCCAATTCATCGATTGAAGACATCGTGGGATAACAATGGAACAAAATTGTGTGTATGTAAGTAGGCTTTCTTGTAAAATTTGTATTCTATTACGAATGCAAATTAAAACATCCACCGTGGGACATCATCTTCATGAGACAAAACAAAGTGTTTAGCTTTTAGGTTTATCAGTCATAGGAAGGATATGTGTATTGGGCTATCTCTTCATCTTTTTCTATCTTTTTTCTTTTTCAGCTTAATTTAAATGTTAAATACACATAATCCTTTAAGTTAGATTTACTACATTATATAGAATCTAGGGGGAGATAAAACATTTCTGCGCTCACGCTTTCTTTTTTTTTGGTGGGGGGGGGGGGGTCTAAGCCTCAGGATCCTCTGAGTATCAAATGAATGTTTTTCGATTGGGGAATGATGTTCTTATACTGGCATAGGTGTCGTTAGTCTTTCCCCATTGTTCCCAAATAGGACGGCAGTGATTGGGGCACTGCAACGTTAGGTGATTAGGATAGGGACTTCCAGAAAAGAATGTCTATTCCCTAATTGACTGATGTTCAGGAGAAAAAAGAGGATTCTCTATTAACGCGTTATTTTGCAAGAAAGATTATCTAAATCTTTCAATCGAAAACCGGTCGTCCACTGGATTCTTGGCCTGAATGTTTTAGTGGAGGGTAGGTTAGAGGCGGAGTGGTGCGCTCTTTGGATAGGATAGGTGTTGTTTAGCTTTTTTATACATTCCGACCCTCACCACACTCTTACTGAGGCATTCAGGTCCTTGACTCCGGTCTTGTACTTACCGGGATTCGCATCCTAACACCGTTTTTTCTATTTTCATTTCTTCTTCAACTTTACTTGGGTGTGGGCGCGTTTCACCGTTCCGTTATCGATAACTTATTTGAAATATAGACTTACCTGTCTATCGGGAGTGTTCGTGTTTCGCGATCGTCTCAAGAAAGAAGAGGCTCTCCACTGAAGAGTTAGGTGGCCAACTGAGCCACAGAGGGGATTGGGTGTAGGTTAGATTTTGAAGACAGAAGACTTGGGTTTCTGCGAGTACTTCTTCAAGGTAACTAATTTTTAATATCTATGAAAGGAATTTGAAAAAAAAAAAACAGCTGATTATTGTTGAAATATTATTGACAATACGATTAACCAATTTCATTTTTCACTTCTCTCAATATTTTTTTCAAATTTCACTTTTAATAATAATAATAATATTTATTTATATTTAATATTTTCTCCTTTGTTTCAGATGGGTGGTTGGGAGTGGGGGCTGTACTTCGGCGTACTTCGAATGCAACCAAGAGAATTCTTCAGTACGTAAATATTTAATCAAATCCGTTAAAAATAATTACTCTAAGATATAAGAAAAATATTCTTTCTTTTTTTTTAGTCAAGGACATCATTATAAAAATTTAGAAATATTATTTCTCATCATTCTTAATGCCGTGGTGGCATGAAAATTTCAAAATAAAATAAATAGAAAAGCATAACAAGAAAACAGTGGCTTTGATAAATCTGATCTAAAACGTCAACTCAAATCAAATAAATAAATATATTTTAATTTTGATAAATAAAATAAAATAACATCTTAAGTAAGCCTATAAATTTTTTTTTTTAATCACGCTAATTTCTAATTTCTTAATATTAATTTTGTAAATTTATTTATTTATTTTTTTTTAGGTGACACATGAAAAAGAATAAACAAATAAAATAAGAAAATATTCGCTCAATTTTCACTATATCATGTCGCCATATTGTTCCCTCTAATAAAGTGAAATAATTAAGAAAAATGATATTCAAATATCAACATCAATGAACTTCTTTAGAAATAAAAATGAATATTTGAATCCTGTGAATACCGATTGCTTCGTTCTTGGTAAACTTGATAGCAATATAAGAATTGGGCAAATTTATTACTAATTTTGATCTACAATATCTTAATGAATCTTTAAAAATCATCTTATTGCATCAATCAAACTCTACAATCAGCTGGCTTAAAGTAGCCATAAACATCATGATTTGCCCAAGAACTCTTTTGGAGGATAGGGAGGGCTGTAAGGGGAGATGTGGAGGCCCTTTAAAGAAAAATCTACTTGAGGAACAGGTATGTTGATCTTGGCATCATTGTTACCTTTTGATAAGTGAGACAGATTCTTAAAGATATCCTTTTTGCAGATTTGACCACTGCAATTGGAATAAGCTGAATTGAAAAAGGAATCCGTCGAATGACCTTCAACTTCCTGAAGGTGAATATATCTACTGTGCATAATCTCATAAACATACAAATTCATAAATTTAATATCTATTTCTAATTTGTTATTTATTTATTTTTTTTTTTTCAGAATTTGAGAACTTCGGCAGCAAAGGCAGCATCGGCAGCAAAGGTAATTTTTGTCTGGCCTGGGGAGAAGAGGGTGAGTTATGCCAAGAGAATGTTTTTTAGCCTGGAGCTTCTTCTCGTGAAACGAGAATATCTTTCATTTTAAGCTTGTGTTAAAGACTCGTTGTTGTTGTTTTTTTATCTATAGGTGTCCACTAATCTTGAGCTAGTTCGCTTTGTTTAGATCTCTTGTTTTTTTTTTTTAGGATTAGTCAAAACCTAAAATGAAAGATATTCTCGTTGTTTTATTCCATGAACAATTCATAAGGAGATGCGGTCAGATCTGATAAGGCCCACGTTCTCAAGTGTTTTGTGCTTTTGCGAAAAGAAGTCTTTTATTGACGCATTCGGGAGTTTGATACCTTTTTGTATCTTTAAGGATGAGTTTGAGATGACTATATGAGTGAGTCAGGGAAGGATTGTAATTTCTCCAGAATTAACCTGGAGGCTCCAAATTGCAATCCTTGAGGCTAGAAACCCGAGGGCTCCACTGATCTGATGGTCGAGACGGGGTTAAAAATATATAAAATTTTCAAATTTTTGTTATTTTTATTAATATTTTCATTTACTTTTTCTATAGTAAATGGAAACTATTAATTTTTATTTTTTTGTGTGAATCAATTTAAAGTGAAGTTTATTGTGAAAATATAAAAGAAGAAATGAAAAGAAACCAATAAAAGCTTGAAAAAGGTAAATACACTATTTAAAATATTCATAATTTTAAATTTATAAATATTTCAATTAGATCAAAGGCTAATACAATTATTTCACAAAAAAAAATATTTTAAAGCCCTCTCGTTTACTCGTAATCCAAAAAATCACGTTTATTCTCACTGATATGATTTCTTCAGGCACTCAACTTACTGTTTTTCGAATTATAAATCACAATTCTTTTTTTGAAATTTCGCATTTTCTTTTTAATGCAAATAATATAAAGAATTGTTCGTGAAGTACTTTTTGCTTGAATTATTTTCGAATTTTGTTTTTGTTTAATTTTAAAGAAAAAGAAGTCATCAAGATTAAATATTACACGAAATTTCAATGAGTAAGTATATTTCATATACAATTAGTTATTAGAATACACTGTTTATTTGAACTTGTGAAGGGTGATTAAATTTGACAATTTTTTCTGCATTTTTATATTAAATTTCTTACAATAGCGAACTTATTTTTTTAAATGAATTTTTCTATTTTTTTTATAATATTTTTTATAAAGTGAAGTGAAGTGCAATTAAAAAAGAAGTCTCAAGAAGATGAATTTTGAAAGCAACAAAATTTCAAAAGTAACAATAAAATACATATAATAATAATACAACAGCCACTTTATTTTTCAAAAGTAAGTAAATTTTCATTAAATGATAAAATCAAAATATGGAAACTAATATATTTTTTTTTTTAGGTAATGGTGAGGTTAGGTGGGCTATGAGGGGAGGAGGAGGCCCAAAAGAAGAAAAAAAAAACAATCACAACAAAATACACTAGTCGACAAGGTTTTTTCACAAGAAATCTGATAAGTGAATCTAGTGCATTTGTTCATTCTGAATTCAGATATGTAGTTAGAATTTTTCCATCAGGCACAGTTTTAGAGATATAGAGCAAAATAGATTTTAGTAGAAAAAGTGCTCTTAAACGAATTTTATTTAGAATGTTCAATACAATTTTAGATATCTCTGAATGCAAAAAGCATATATGTACAATATTCTATAGTTCTTTGGCTTTCTAAAAATCACTCATTCGTAAAAATCTGTTAATTATTAACGAAATTATGAACAAAAACGTCAGCAAAGAAAAAACACAAGTACACTCACTGGTCGAAAAAAATGGACCTCAATTGAATTAAAAAGCGAACCCTATCCACGAAAAGCTAATGTATCCTCTTGGAGCATAGGTTCAGGGGCACTAACTTTATTATATATTATTAAAAAAATATATTTTTTGAATCTGGTATCTTTATTTATACTTCTAAAAGAACAAGAGGTCCATTTTTTTCGTCCAGTGAGTGTACTTGTGTTTTTTCTTTGCTCACGTTTTTGTTAATAATTTCGTTAATAATTAGCAGATTTTTATGAATGAATGATTTTTAGAAAGCCAAAGAACTATAGAATATCGAACATATATGCTTTTTGCATTCAGGGATATCTAAAATTGTATTAGGGGTGACCAAAGCAAAAAAAATCTTGAAAATTTCGATTTTTTGAAACTTTAATTCAGCGTCAAAGTCAATAAATTTTATGAAATGTCTATTAACTTTATTCGATAAACGTTATTTTGGTAGCCAAATAAAATCATCGGACTGCCTAGGATCCGAACCTGCGACCCTTGGTGTAGAAGGCTGGCCCGCTACCAACTACACAAGCCCGAGGGCCCAGTCATTGGAGTTAATTTCCTAGGCCATAGGCATCAAATGATGCTTTCTTGAAAAGGGTTTGCATACTTATAAGGCGCTGTTGATTGATAGCGCCTCTGGTGGTTATTCCGCAAATTTCTCAGCTTTACGTCTAAATCTTATCTACAATCAAACTTTTCTATACTACACAACACAATCATTTCTTTGAAACTCGCATTGAGTATAAATATATATGACTGGATAACATATATATATAGAAATATTTAAAAGTCAAATGGTCTTAAACCCTTAGGAATAATATTTCTTATGAGGTGGCACCATTGATAAATTTTTTCAATGAGGTGGAATTGAGCTGGGATTACTTTCGAACCCTGGATTACAATCTCAGCCGATCTATCTCCTGCTATTCACCTTTTTCTCTTGTATAATTAATGGAAAACAAAATCAGAAATAAAGTTTATGGGCACATTATTGTAACGTTTCCTATTAACTTAGTATAAGGAGAGAGCAATGAGGAACGTCTTAACAGAAAACAAACATTTATATTTAAACGAACAATATATAAAAACATAACATATAATAACATAAACATAAATAATAATATTATGATGACAGAACCCGACACATCTTCTCTTCTTTCTTTTTTTTTTAACACCTTCTCTTCTTCTTTCCCTTAAATTCCTTCTTCATCTTCTTTCTTCACTTTTAAAACACTTCACATAATTCTTCTCCATTCTCTTCATCTTCAAAATCATTTTTTGGAACAAGATGATATCTGTTCCTATAAATAACTTTATCTCCCGCTTTAATTTCATATGATCGAGGTCTCCCACTCTTCTTTATAATCCTTCCATACCTTCTCAAATCTATAATCCAAACTTTTTGATTTGGCTGTAAATCTTTTAAATCCCTTGTCTTATGCCTCCTATCATAATTTAATTTTTGTTTTTCTTTACAGGTTTCTTCTTTAATTCTAAATTCCTCTAAAAACTTCCATCTTGGAATAAGATTCTTTTTCAAAATTGGGATCATGGTGTTTTCAGAGAAGATGTGTCGGGTTCTGTCATCATAATATTATTATTTATGTTTATGTTATTATATGTTATGTTTTTATATATTGTTCGTTTAAATATAAATATGTTTGTTTTCTATTAATTACCTCATAATTTCGAGCCTGTTCAATACACTCCTTTAATGATAATTTTAAATAATCTTTTTGTAAATCCTTGGACAATTCCTTATCCAAAAGCCCAACAATGAATTGATCCTTAACAAAGGTTTCATCATAATTAATTGTTTTCCCACAATTACATTTTACATTAAAATCACATTGTTTGGAAACTATTTGAAGGGCCATAACATAATCATCAATAGATTCATTTTTATTTTGGAAACGATCCCTCAAATTAATTCTATTATAAATAGGGTTTTCAATCCTTGAAAAATAACTTTCAAATCGTTCAATTACTAAATTATAATTCTTTGATTGTTGAGAATTCAATTTAAAAGATTCCAAAATGTCATCTGCCTTATCAGCGCCCATATTTAAAATAAAAAAGCTATCTGAGTTTCCTCATCTTCTAAATTCATTTTCGAAATTAGTCTAAATCGATCCCAATTTCGTCGCCATTTAGACCAATCTTCTGATTTAAATGAAAACTGGGGCATAGAAGTGGAAGTTCTTACCTTATTTCCACTATTTCCACCATCCTCCTTTTTTTCATTATTACTGTTATTATTGTTGATTGTTTTAGGCATCTTGAGAATAATTATTAACACCTGACACCATGTAACGTTTCCTATTAACTTAGTATAAGGAGAGAGCAATGAGGAACGTCTTAACAGAAAACAAACATATTTATATTTAAACGAACAATATATAAAAACATAACATATAATAACATAAACATAAATAATAATATTATGATGACAGAACCCGACACAATTATTTTTCTGTTAAAATTTCTAAATGAAGGATCTTAGACTGAATTACACTTATTATGAATTTTCATTTCTAATAGTTAATTAAAATCCATAATAACCAATTTTATTTATTTATTTATTTTTTTTAAACATTCACACTTTTTTCTCATTCACACTCACACTCACACACACATTCACACGGTCTTTTCGGCAACTTAGGCCATTTAAGACTTTTCGATAACCGTTGTAATGAATATATCTTTTGGGGCTTCATGCAATTCTATTTAAGGCATCTGGTATCCAAATGCCTTAAATAAAATCATCGGACTGCCTGGGGTCCGAACCCGCGACGTTCAGTTTCTATACTGAACGCCAGAAGGTAGGCACGCTACCAACTACACCAAGCCCCGAGGGCAATCAAATTTATTATCCTAGTATTTAATAGTCAACAAAGTGCAGAGAATTTTTTTTAATTTCCTTCTTGTCTGCCATTTAGGGTTACACTGTATATTTATTTATAATCATTACGAATTGCCAACCAGATGTTGGTTACATGTGTTAATTACACGAAATTTTCAAATGAATGCTGTGATGAAATGAGCTAGAAGAAACATCTTTTCTTTTCAATAAATATAGATCGCCCACAAACCTTTGTCTAAATGGCATATCTCCTATCAAACGAATTCTCTTTTTATGATTTACTAAAAATAAAGTCTTTTTAAATGATTTGCGACATTACCTTCCTCATCACTGCCGATCATTTTGTAACGATCAAAGCCGGTGAGATTTCTATGTGCGCCGAGACCGAAACCGTCCTTGGTCCATTGTACCATCCCGGACATTTCGACTACGCGACAAGGAAGAGTGACTTTTTGGCCAACGACAGTCGTTTGATCTTCAGGTTGTCTGGCGAACCGCTGCCTGGCGGCTGCTGCCGCAACGCCGGCAAGTAGCCACCACCACCAGCCGCCAGGCATCAAGCACCTGCGACAGAAATGACAAAACCTCTCTCTTAAATGCTTTAATGGCCAATGGTTACTTTCAATAGTGATCGATTATTATTTTTTTTTAAATGATTATGAATGGAATCTAAATAGCCTTAAATAAAAAACAAATTAATAAGAGGGTAGAAAATGAGAGATAAGGTTTTTTCTTTATTTATTTAATTCACACAGCTGACGTTTCGGTTCCGTGTTTGAACCATCTTCAGTTGTGTGAATTAAATAAATAAAGAAAAAATCTTATCTCTCATTTTCTACCCTCTTATTAATATAACATCTCAGCTCTTTTTTTTATTTTTTTGTAAAAAACAAATAATTTTAATTTATTAAAAAAATAGTAAGTTATGATGTTTTATTATTATGGGAGTTTTTAATTAAAGGCCACATTTGTATTAATTTTATTAAAAATATAAATACTATACAACGCTTCGACTACCTATTCTGCGGTCGTTTTCAAGTACTGTGCACTTGTTCCTACTCAAGTAAACTAACCTCTAAGAGACACCTATGTGAAGATAGTGATGTCTATGATGCTTTTCTAAGAATATTTAATACTAGTCGCTAAGCCCGCCAATGCCTGGTTTTCTGTTAAATGTTTCTATATTATGGTAATAATCTTTTAATCAGTAGAAGAAAGAAAAAAATATCTGGTGTGACTGGTCGCACAACAACACAACTTTCTCTTACCTTCTGTAATGGAAAGTTGTGTTCTGTGCGCATTGAACCAGGATTTGCCAATAATAAAATTTATTTGCTTCATACTGTGCCCAAGATCAGAGATGATCCTTGTTCAATTACATGTGCGCTTTGCAAAATGGATATAATTTCCAGTACCTGAAGATGGCCAAATAAATTCAGACCCAAACGTTTTATTTTTAACTCAAGTGGTTACTTGTCAATTTTGAATTGACAATAATAATAATAATAATAATGAATAATACAAACCACAAAAGCTTTAATAAACATATTCGTGATAAATTATTATTTATTTATATGTTTTCAAATTCTGACAACTCTTTAAAAAGTAAGAAAAAAAAAAACTCTTAATCAAGATTGTTTCTTTTAAAAATTTGGAAATTATTTAATTAAAATCTCCTCAGTTTCTTCACTAATCCTCTTATTTTAACGAAAATGAGCTTAAAATAATATTTTTGTTATACTGGGTAAGTACTTTTATGTTATTATTCTACAAATTGAAAGTTTTTATATAATTCTTTATTGTTATTCTTTTTTTTTTTTTTTAACGAAGGTGTTTGTAATGTATTTTTATATTCAACCCACATATTAAAAAATATAATCTTATTTCCTGGTAAGGCTAGCATTCATGCTTCTTATTTGTTTTCCCTTGAGGTGTAAGTATGCGTACAAAGAGGATGAGAATCTCTGGGCTTTGTGTCTGTTGGGCGGAATGCATTAGAACCCCCACCCCATCCATATATAGACGAAGCCCTTTCTAGTTGCAATGTACCAAAAGTGAATGGGCCAGAAATAATTAATGGGCTCGACAGGGCAAGTAAATGAGCCCTGCAGCCTTTGCATATAGGCTGGCAGAAACAATGGCACTCGATTTCGTTTAAAAGTGGTTTATTAGTTTAAAGAATTAACAGCAATCATCGAGTAAGGGAGAAAAACAAGGATGTTTATCTTAAATAGTAAAATGAAAATAAATGATTAAAAAAAAAAAAATGATTCAATAAAGAGTGAAAAACGGATATACAGTTTATAAAAAAATGAATACGTATTTGTTTCTTTGTCCTGTGTTCCTAAACTTTAATTCCTAAATTTTCATGATGTTTAATTGCTAGAGAATTTCCCAGGGGTGGTTTTAGAATAACATTAGTTCAGATTAGGGGTGAATAACCCCTTTTTATAAAGAAGAAAATTATATAATAGTGTCGCCTTAAAAAGATTTGATGTATCTTGTTTCCCTTTATTACGATTAATTTTTGAAACATTATAAATTTTATATTTTTTGTTTATTTATATACTTTTATATTTGGCTCGCTTGGTGAATAATTTTAAATACCATTTGAATTTTTGCTTTTTTTTGATAGTGTGTTATTTTGATGATTGGTTTTGCTTTGATGTCATTTGATTTTGAATTTTTTTTTTCCTATTTATTTTTGCGTTAGTTTTGATGCTGTATCAATCATTTTGATTGTTGCTGTGTTGTGGTGTTATTTTATTTTGATTTTTGCTTTTGTTTGGATTATTTCTATTTATTAATTAATTTTTTATATATTTATTTTTATTTATTTATTTATTTTTATTTATTTATTTATTTATTTTTCTCTTCCTGTTCTCAATACATCGCTTTACTCATGTCATCCGTCCACATTACCAATAATTATATTATTTTAAAATGTTAAAAAAAAAAAAAAATCTGGTGTGACTGCGCACAGCACACAACTTTCTCTTACCTTCGGTAATCGAAAGTTGTGTTCTGTGCTTGTCACACCAGATTTTTTGTGTCAACATGTATTTAGTTTCCTACAGTAAGGTACAATTGAATTCAAGATGTAAAATTTATAAGTATGGCAAAATGTTTATATTTTGTTACCATGGCAACCATTTCTCCTATCTTTTCTATGGAGTACAGGAGTAAAGTGGTCTTCAGAAGATTTCAATCACAAAATGAGAATATACATTTTAAAGAGCAACTAAAAAATAGTTGATATATGAATTTAAAAAAAAATCGTTGGAGCAAATTTTCGAAAATCGAAAAAAACTGAAAAAGTGCATCAGTAAAGTACTAGTACTCTTTGGTCGATTTTGTTCAAAAGCTTCGTGTCACGTCCCATGGAGGTGCCTAACTTAAATATAAAATTTCAACCTCCTAGCTCTTTCCGTTCTTGAGATATTTTGTTCACAGACACACAGACAGACAGACCATCTCGCGAAAACCACTTTTTTGGATTCAGGGGACCTCAAAACGTGAAGATCCATCAAAATCTCGACATCGAATTTTTGACATGAATCCAATACTTTCTCTCTATATATATATATTACATATATACATAGGTAAGAGAAAGTAAAAACAATAATAATGTTAACAAATAAATGTAAATTTTAATAAAAATAGGGCTGGATGGCTTCTGCCGCAGCAGAAAAAAAAAAAATAATTTTAAATAAATAAATTTGTGTTGTCTTAAAAAGATTTGAGCTAATATTAATTTATATAATACTAGACGCAAAGCCCCGCCTTCGGCGGGGCTTTCCAGCTAGCAGGGGCTGCGCCCCCTGGACCCCCTTGCTCGCCTTCCCTTTTCATTTTTATAATATATAGATTATTTTAACGGTTAATTATTCATGAACTTAAGATTTTTTGTGAATCATATCCTTTCCGGGACTCTCCCGGTACACAGACAAAAAATTTACGCCGATATTTTAGAATTCAAAATGTAAATAAATAAAAAAATTCGTAAACATGGATAAATATTTATATTTTGTTACCATGGCAACCCTTTCTCCTAATTTTTATTTTTTCTTATTTTAACGGTTAATTACTCATTAACTTATTGTTATTTGTGAAACAAAACCTGTCCGGGATTCTCACGAACATACACAAAAAATTTCATCATAATTTGTTCAGTCGTTTAGGAGGAGTTCAGTCACATACACACGTACAGAAGAATTTTATATATAAAGATTAGAGTGAGGTGGATAGCAGAATAAGGAATAAAGAAAAGAGCGATTGCAGCTACGTTTATTTCGTTTATTAATCACTTCAAGCCGACGTTTCGGCCAGATAGACTATACGACCATCCTCAAGGCTGAAGTCAACCCTGAGGATGATCGTATAACTGACAGAAGCGTCGGCTTGAAGTGATTAATAAACGTAACTGCAATCGTTCTTTTCTTTATTCCATACTATTAATTTATAATGGCATGCTCAGGCACATCTTGTGGGTACTTGGATGGCGACCACGATCTACCAAGAGCTGGGTCTTCTTTACATGTCTGTCCCTTCCTTCTATATTTTCAACAAGAGTCTGACCGTGCTACGGCCTGTTCTATAAAGGCATAAATAAATTAAAAAAAAAAACAATTATACTGTAATTATATTGAAATAATTAATAATTAATTAATATATATTCAAATATAATTTATTCTTTGAAATATTAACATCCATAATAATATTCATATAATTCATACACACCAATTACAATCCCATAATTGTTTTCACTTCGATCGAGTGGTATTATTAAGAACACACTAATTTAGAATCAAATTTTTAATAGAAATATGTAATAATTACATCTTCAGTAAAACTCTTGTTCATTTGTATTAATACAATGTTCCGGTTATTCAATCTATAATTTTCTTCAGGTGCAATTGAGATACTCAGAGATCTAATATCCTAAATAAATGTGTTGATTGGGCGATTTGCTTTAGATTAGAATGACCTCTACAAAAGAGGAACTTCCGAACTTCGGAAATATATGAGCTAATTGTTAGCTATTTTTTTAAAAGAAAGTATTTATTATTATGATTTTTTTAAAGTTTCAAGAGCCTAAAGAAAAGAAAATTTTGCATATGTGTATATGCGCATATAATATGGCAGGCCCACTGCCCCAAGGCCCGGCCTTTGAAAATCGGCTCTGCGTACTTGACTAAAACTAATTATTTAAATTAAATAATATAGAGTTCCGCTCCGGGGTCCGAGTAAACTCGCCGCAATCCTGCTATTCTCATTATTCATTTAGCCTATAATATATGGCAACAAAAATACTTATAAACAAATTTTTTGCCCAAGGGGCTTGGAGTAGTTGGTAGCGTGCCTACCTTCTATACCGAACGTCTCGGGGTCGGACCCCAGGCAGTCCGATAATTTTATTTAAGGCATTTGGATACCAAATGACTTAAATAAAAATGCCTGGACCCCACAATTGATATATTAAACATACTGATTATCGTAAAAAGTCTTAAATGGCCTCAGTTGCCGAAAAGACTGTGTGAATGTTTGTGTGAATGTGAGTGTGAATGAGAAAAAAAGTGTGAATGTTTTAAAAAAAAAAAAAAAAAAAAAAAAATTTTTTAATTTTTAGACTAGTTTTTTAATTTTGGAATACCAAAAAAAAAAAAAAAAATAAAAAGTTTGATTGTGATCTGAAGCCATTCAGTCTCCCAAAATTTACAGTAAAGGCCCTAGGGGTGAAAATGCCCTTGAAACATATTTCAATGATACATAGGGGATTTGTAGGTACTAATAAAATAATAAGATGCTGAAAGTTTCAGATCGCTATCTCAAATGGTTTTGGAGAAAAACCAAAATATTTTTTTCTCACGAGCGGCTGAATCGATTGATTTGAATTTTTGATATGTTTTGGGGGCTGATGGTACCTTCTAGGGAAAAAATCAAGACCTATATCGGATCATGACATCCTTGAAAAAAATGGCGTTTTTTGTTTAATTTTAATTTTTAACCATGATACAAATTTGGCACAAAAATGAAACAATTTTTTTTGAAATCCCCATTCATTTTCCTGTAATTTCATAAGTTCATAAATTCATAAAAAAAGGTACGCCATAGTAGAAAAAAATAAAAACCATTTATTACTCAAATATTGACTTTATATGTTTTGTGCTTTAATCTTGTTTTTTATTGCTTAAGCTTATAGCCCTATATATGTATATGTGTTTGGGAAATTTCGGGGGGGGGGTCCAGGCCCCCTCGCCCCCCCTTATATACCCCCATGAGTAATTTATATAGTAGATTTATCTTTTTGATATTAGTTTTTATTTTTATTATTCATTAATCAAAAACCGTTTTTATCTTATAGCATTATAGTTAATGATTATAGATATTTAAAAATTTTAACTTTTGATTTAGGCAAAAAATTTTGATGTTATAAATATAAACTGGTTATTTTGAATAAAATGAAAATATATGTGTAAGCTTAAGCAATAAAAAACAAGATTAAAGCACAAAACATATAAAGTCAATATTTGAGTAATAAATGGTTTTTATTTTTTTCTACTATGGCGTACCTTTTTTTATGAATTTATGAACTTATGAAATTACAGGAAAATGAATGGGGATTTCAAAAAAATTGTTTCATTTTTGTGCCAAAATTGTATCATGGTTAAAAATTAAAATTAAACAAAAAACGCCATTTTTTTCAAGGATGTCATGATCCGATATAGGTCTTGATTTTTTTCCCTAGAAGGTACCATCAGCCCCCAAAACATATCAAAAATTCAAATCAATCGATTCAGCCGTTCGTGAGAAAAAAATGTTTTTCGAATTTTTACATATTTTGGTTTTTCTCAAAAACCATTTGAGATAGCGATCTGAAACTTTCAGCATCTTATTATTTTATTAGTACCTACAAATCCTCTATGTATCATTGAAATATGTTCCAAGGGCATTTTCACCATTCTTATACCCCTAGGGCCTTTATAAATTTAACTTTAACTGTTTTATATATTCATATCACCGAAGTCCATTTACGTATACCCTCTCCGTATTCATTTAAAAACGGGAAGCGAATTTCTGACCCCTCTGTCAAGAGACCAGATTTACAGATAGGGACCTATGATACTTTATTGAGCAATTTAATTTTATATAAAAGATCCATTAAATTAATTCTATTTTTAAGTTGATTTCGAGCATAGTGGTTCTCATTTCATCTGGCATGAAAATAACTCGTTTAATTAAGAGCTCGACACCGAACGTGTCAACTTGCTGATCCATAATGCATTATAAAAAAAATTCTAACAATATAACTGCCATGTATAAGCATTGGAACAAATCTAATTATATGTCCTTTATTCGTTTTAAATCGCTGAAACGTCTGGAAAAAAAGCATTTTATAATAATCAACCCTAAAAAAGAAATTGGAAATATAAATTAAAAAGAACATAATGTAATTGGGCCATTCTACAAAAGTGGCTTAACTTCGCGTAATAAATTCCAAGTGGCGTACCTCAATTCGAGCGTCAGTCTTCTGTTAAATTTGAAAATATCTGATATTATACACTGTTGTTAAAATAATTATATGTTTATATACTATAAGTTTAGGGTGTAAAGATGGCATTGGTGTCCAAATACCGGACGTTATCCATCTTTATAATATTATATTATATATTAATACTTGTATTGTTATTTGTGTGTCGAAAATCAGCATGTAAACACTGTCAGTCTCCTGGTATGTAATATTTCGGAAATTAATAATAATTATTTCAACAATATATTGGATTTGCTGTCTTTTCATTGTTATATTTAATATTAAAAAAAAAAAAAAAACATTCACACTTTTTTCATTCACAGTCACACTCACACACACATTCACACTGTCTTTTCGGCACCTCAGGCCATATAAGACATTTACGATAACCGTTATTAATTTAATATACATATATGGGGTCCAGGCATTCTTATTTAAGCTATTTGGTATCCAATTGGCTTAAATAAAATCATCGGACTGCCTGGGGTCCGAACCCGCGGCGTTTGGTATACGAAGTTAGCACGCTAACTTCTACACCAAGCCCCGAGGGCCATATATTTAATATATAAAAGAAAAAAAAAGTATTCCATATCAATCAGCAGATTTTTTTTGTTTGATCAAAAACGACAGTTCTCTGGAAGTATTTCAATCGTAAAGCTAAGAAGCTGATGAGCTTAGCCGAGTATATATTTAATTTAATACAAAAAAAAAATCTGAGTGTTATGGATACAATAAAATTAACTTATTGTCTATCAAAATCAATACAAACAAATGAAATCATTGTGCATTTCAAATTCGACCCCAAATTTAACCCTTTTTTTAGAATTACACATATACGACCTATGTCCATATGTCTACATATACTTGGAGTAGGCTATTTAAAAGCGGCGCAAACAAAACTAATTTCTATTTGTCAATCACATTCAAACCAGTGGCTGGTTTCCACTCACCACCACATAAAATTTTATTATATCTTCTGGGAAAAAGAATATTATACTAATAATACCTTCTATGCTATTTCAAAAATTTAATTAAATTTTAATTCCAGAGAAAGAGCAATCAAATACTTGTAACAATTCATTAAAATGGTGTTTATTGTTGTTATTACTTTATTAAATTATGGCTTAAAAAAAAGGAATCCTCTAATATTTTGCTTTTATTAGAAACGTATGCTTGATAAAAAAAGAGAATTGACTTCAAAAAACATTTTTTGATATCTTCGTCTTTCTCAAACAAGATAAAAAAAAAAAGTAAATAGGCCCTCGTCTTCTCTGATCCCAGGAATTGATTCTGAAAACTTGGAATAAAAATAAACATTGGCCTCCCTCATCTCTGACTTATATATATTTTGTTTAATCAAATATAAATATTTATTTATTCATTGTATTAATGAAAAAAAAAAAAAAAACAAATTCGTAAATGATTTAATCCAATAATAATTTTTTTTTTTATTAAATATTTACAGAGAGCGTTTGGGTAATCTCATTTAATTAATTATTAATTAAATATTTAAGCTTATTTATCAGGAATTGTTTTTTTACACCTTGCTAATTTATTTATTTATTTATTAAAACAAAATTAATTTTATCTCTTATTACAATTTAATCCTACCATACATTTTAATTGATCTTTTTTTTTTTTAATGGGACAAATTTAAATGAGAAAATTTTTTTTCTAATGTATGTGGGCTAAAAATTGCACATCTGTACTTACAGGATTTAATTGTAATACTGTACTTGAACAAGGTGTGTTTTTTTTAAATTTTCTCGAGCTTTTTTTTCGCTCTTTAAAGGCGGCTGTAAGGCCCTTGGGGAAAACAATTTAAAAGAATCCCCCTCATGTCCTCAGGGCTTAAAAAATCCTTCGAGGAGCCCCAGAGAAATTCGGTTAAGCATCACATGCCTAATTTCTTCAAGTTCTTAACTTCCTCTAGAGACGACGGCTGAGGAGAAAAGAAGAATTTTAATGTTAACATTTTTTCGATAAAATAGAACATTGTCTAAAAATGAGTTAAAAAAAAGAGGTGAAGAGAGGGATCTGACGGAATTGAGAAATAAAAAATTCTTTATAAATTCCCTTTGATGTTGCGTATGTCAATCTTTAAAATCTATTAAAGTTGAAATAGGTCTCCTCTTTATCTAATCCTTTTTAGATTTTCACTCAGGTCGTATCATCTAATCTTATTGACTATATTTTGTCCTTTTTGAAAACAAATTCTCTGATTGCCTTTTTTAAGGTGGTTTAGTAGTGTAGATGTTACGAATGTTTTTCCAGACAAGAGGGCGTTGTGTGTCTTAAAAAATAAGCAAAAAAAAAACACCTATTACGAAAATTTGCCAAGAGGTGTCAGCATGGTAGCTAATAATTTAATGCATTTGGTTGATTTTCATTGATCTTTTAACACTGAATACTTTATAAATGTTATTATATATTATGTATCTTTTATAAAAGCATATAAATATTTTTTTTTATATAAAAAAATCACTCACACTTTTTTCTCATTCACTCTCACACCCCCATTCACACAGTCTTTTCGGCAACTTAGGCCATTTAAGACTTTGATGATAACCGTTATTATTTATAATATCTATCTATCTAAAAATTTGAAAAATTCCTTATAATAGTCTAGTTTTTTTTTTTTTTTTTTTTAATTACTTTTAGACGCCCCTCCTATACTCCCTTAAAACGACTACTTCAACGAGAAGAATAAATCGAGATATATTGAATACTAATATCTTATTCAAATATATAAATCTCGAAATATATTAAACTATCTATCTTTAAATTATTATTAAATTACAAAAAATTATTTATCCTTTTTTTACATATTTTACTATCAGTAGTCCATTGTAATTTCATATTCACATTGGATTATTTAATAATTTACTGTTGTCTGTTTATAAATATTTGATTCTCCTATTAGTATATGTAGTATATTTTTCTCTAAAATTAATAAATAAAAATTCACTGAGCTTTTATATTAATTTTTAGATAAAGAATCTTTGTTTTTATAACAGAGCGTTATGGCTCATTGACCTGGAACAAAATGTATATTTAATAAAAACTCCAGGAAAGGTGTGCCTGCCCCGAGAAGTTTTGTATACACCCTGAGGCTCCTGTATTTTATCCAACAAAGAGAGATAGAATTGTGGGGGCTCCCGGGGGTAGAGGCGAAATGGGGGTTTTCTCATTTCACTTCCCAAGAGCAAAACAAAGATGAATCGCAACACACGCGCACACATTGTGACAAAATGGGGCATTTTCACACAAACCACTTTCACATATTGCTACTGCTACTTTTAAGTATAATTTGTTTAGATAAGCTAGTTTAGTTCTTTTGAAACTGAGCCCCAGCTAAAATAACACTTTATCAAAACGTCCAACATTCTTGAATTGTTTTTTTTTTTTTTATCTCAAAGTGTTAAAAATTGAATGTTATTTCAGTAAAATGTTTTTGAAAAATTAAAACAAATGCTTAATAATAAATAATTACTAAGATAAATGGAAAATAGTGAAATTATTTATAAAACAAATTCTCGTATATTTTTCTAAACTCTCCTCGGGCTCTACTATACAGTATATAGTATGTACACCCCTTCGTTTAATTATTATGCACGAGATTGTGGCTATGATGATGAAATGAAATAAGGAATTATACATTAGTCTTATACTTTAAGCATAGGCGCCGGAACTGGGGGGGCAGGTACATTGCCCCTTGGCATCCTATAGGGGGGGCAGAGGGGGCAAATATGTCTTCTTTTATTTCACTTATTTTTAAAAATGATATATTTTTACTTTTCAAAAAATAAAATCTTCTAAATTAAAAGAGTAAGAAATTCATTTTTTTCCAAATTTTTTCCAAAATTTTTGGATAAAATCACTAAATTTTTTTTTAAAATTTTAATTTTATTAAAATTGTGATTTTATTTAAAAATTTTTAGTTTTATAGTAGTAGTTTGTTTTTGTTTTATACTATTTGAACATATTAAATTATTTTAATTTTCTAAAAAATTTTTTTGCCCCCCCCCCTCCCCCTGATTCAAATTCGTTCCGGCGCCCCTGACTTTAAGTGTATATAAGGAAGTACTAAAAAGATAGTAATAAAATTATAATTATTAATTGAAAAAAGAAAGAAATGCTATTAATTTAGTTAAAATTTGTCATGGACAAAATAAACTATTTCATGGAGTGGCCCTTGTGAGGCTAAAACTGATTTAGACGAGGCAATATCAAATAAGTTAACGATGAAATGGATTTGTCCTTTACTGGCTGTCTCTTGGATTAAGGGAAGCCCAAAAATTTTTAATGTAGACGAGGAGGAGAAGCAGTAGCGGAGTCAAGGGCCCAGGGTCTTCTGGAATCGTGCTAGTATTGCTAATATTGGTCTTTTTCGGCATCGGAGACCATTTAGACCCCGTCTCTATTTATTTAATTTGATTGGTTACCAATGTAAATGAAATAAATTTTTGTCGCATGATGTGAACTATTGACTCCTAGCACAAGAGGCAGAAACTCTATCACTAAGCCATGACCCGAGAACCTCTAGAATTGTCCTTGATATGACTCAATACTTACTCAATTAATTTCAGATAATAAAACAATGGCTACTCTTTTTTCCGTTTGAACTAAAGTTCACAGACAGCTTGGAATATTACAGTATTGTTGCAGCATGATGTCAATCTTGCTCAATATTGACAATATTGCAGCAACATTGATGCAATATTGCAGCTCAACAGCAATATTGCAACAATGTTGGGCCAGATATTCCTAGCTTGGAATATTGCAGCAATGTTGCCAATATTTTGCAAGATTTGCAATATTGATGCAATATTCCTGCAATGTTGGCAATTTATGCAAGATTCGCAATATTTATGCAATATTGCTGCAATATTCCAATCAGTCTGGGTTATTAACATTACATATTAAATTATTGT
>JAKCPI010017495.1:0-19792 GCA_023213315.1 Euborellia annulipes | reverse complement strand
AAAAAAAAAACTCTTACGTTATTTATATTCATTTGTTAAAAAAAACTTCGAGGAATTATTTTTAAAGGAGTCGGGATTTCTTTTAGTGGGAAGAAATAGTCTATCCACGATCTGGACATTTTTTTGGGGTTATGTTTAAAAATATCTTAAGTTGGACTTACACGATCACTTGTATGGAATTCACATAGTCGACTTACGATATTAAATTATTATTATTTTTTTTATACACTATCGATTGATACCGCGTTCATTAGGTTCATCTAAGGCCATTTAGACCGTAGCCCAATAATTTTATGTGAAAACAATTCATCAAAAAATATTAATAATCTTACAAATTACATATAGCCATATCCTACAAAATTTACATGTGTATGTAAAATTATCAGTAAAGTAAAATAATAACAGAGTATTTTCAAATATTATATATTTATATATATAAAGCCCTTAAACCGGTGTCCGATGTGTGAACCCACCAATCAGGCCTCAGGAATGGCTCAGGGATAGCGCTGATTGGCGAAATTCAGAGAGGGCGGAGTCGGAGAGGCAAATTCAAAATTTTTAACTACTAAACGCGTACGAGACGCCGCCCGACAGGGCCAAGTTGTCGTATCATTTAGGCAAAGTCGCGCCATAATCAACTTGTATATAATAAAACACTGATGAATGTGTAACTTTGTTGAATCTTACTGATAATTTTACATACACATGTAAATGTAGTTACATATTAATATGACTATATACAATTTGTATTTGATGAATTCTTCTCACATAAAATTGTTGTCTTGACTTTCAGGCCTGATGAAGGTCGTCATTGATGACCGAAACTGTTAAAATTGCCCGTGCCTATAAATTCTTCTGAATAAAATATCATTTCATTTTATTCCTTTTTGCATTGTTAACATAAAACAAAAATAATGTATACTTCTATGAAATCAAAAGATTATAGCCGTTTCGAACCTTCATTTATAAAATATTGAATGAGAATGATAAATTTTTTAAATGAAAAAATGGATTAATATTCTAACAAAATTTTCTTTGAAAAATAATTTTTTTTTAAACCATGTAATGTTCTTGTTAGTTGAATAGAAAGCTTAGAATTTCTAATAAAGCTCTTGACAAATATTTAGAAACGTTCTTTGCTCAATGTTAGTCCTTTGATAAATCCTCTAAGATATTCATGAACTTTATTGATTCTTTTTTTATTTTAAAAATGTTAAATTTTGTCGTATCATTTAGACATTTTTAAGCCTTTCGTTTTTTTTTTTTTAATATATTAAACCACAGGGAAGTTTCAGGACATTTTTCTTATCAAAAATCGAAATTCACACATCTTTTTAAAACATGAATGTAAATATCCAAAGCTTTTGTTCAACACTTTGGCAAGTGTGGGTGCTATTCTATCCTATTGTCCCCTGTAACAAAAAAAAAAGGTTTGCAATTTCAAAAGTGGCCTGTTATATAGTTAAAAGAATTTGGGACAACCACACTCTTCTTAAAAGCTCTTTTGTAAATACAAATTAACTTGTACAACTTTACTCTTATACGTAATATAGATTTTTCAAAAGAAATGAATGAAAAGAAGCAATTATGTTCACTTTTCATTTGAAAATTATGTTGATCCTTGTTCATCGCAAAAATTACTTTATATCAAAATACCTTAGAAATTGATCCAATTTGTTTTGATCTAACCTTCCCAGCCTGGGCGATTTGGGTTTTTAGAGGGGTAATAAATAAGTGGGGGCGATGAGTATTCAAAGGGATAAAATTAAAATAGTACTGTAGAATAAAACAATATAATTTTCAAACTTTCATTTATTTTTCCAGATTTCAATTTAAAAATGAAATGAGTGGCTAAAACATTGTCCTAAATTTTTCTGAATTGATCTTACCGTTTGATCAGCAGGTGTAATTTCGCTATTAAAGGGAATTGTTTGAATATATGGCGATTTTAATTAATTTTATACACTATGATGACATTTATTTTTGAGACAACTCTATATTATTCATAAAGTTTGTATTTTTCATAGCAATCATTTTTTTAAACCTAAAAAATCATATATTTTCCCTAAAATCGATTTTTTTCCACGATTGCAATACTTTATCATTTTGATATGATAAAATACCTAGTTAAAAAAAATTTAAGAGGAGATATATTCGATTTTATCCTTCAGTCATTAATCTCTTTTATATATATTAAGAGAAAGAGAGAGAGATATATTATTTTTTTCACTCCACAAAACATTTTTTTGTAATTTTTATTTAGTGAAAATACCCCGTCATTCCGAATGTTTTTCCAGTTTAGGGTTCAATAAATCAGGCCGAAGTGTGTCAGAAAATGAAAAAAAAAAAAAAAAGAGCATTAGTTGATTAACTAAAAAGTGACTACAACTTTAGTTTATCCCTTAATGGAAATTCTATATATTCACTAGAGATATTTTTCTACAATATATTTTTTTTTATTTCCAACACAAATATATTATTTAATTTTTTTATAATACCGATAAGCTCATATGGATACCAAATGGCTTAAATAAGAATGCCTGGACCCCAATATATATACATAATAACAGTTATCGTATAAACCTTCATATATGAATTTGTACGACGCCTTTACCATCTCGACTACTTACTTTGTTAAGGATATCATACTTTTTTAAGCTACTTAAATATGATTCATATTTTTTTTAACTTAATAATCTAGTATATGAAACTGGTTATATTAAAATTGAAGCACGAAAGTATATTAAAATATTAAAAACGATTGAATTTTCATATATTTTTCTACAGCGTTGATAAAATAAATATTACAAAAAAAATTCAAATGTAACATTTTAACTCTTTAAAAGCTTCAATCTATTCTCATTTCCTTTGGTATTTTTGATAATGTTATAAATATTGTATCAGGGAATTCAGGAGAGGCAAGATACATTTTTTATAAATTCCAATATCAAAAAATTAAATTATAATTATTAGCACAATTAAAACAAATAAACGGGGTCTAAATGACCTTAGATGTCGAAAAAGACCTTAAAATTAAAATGTGTTCACGGGCCATTTGGGGAAGAAATCTATAGACTGATAATTCATATTTTAAAATCTTATTTTAGAATTTAAAAAAAATATCATTGAGTGATGGATGGGTAAATGAAAGAAGGGCTCGCTCATTAAATTAAATGCCATCCTTTTCCATAGCTATATAAAATTTCTATATCGTTTTAATATTTCCTGAATCTTTATCTGGACTGGTCAGTTAGCTTTTAGAGTTAGAGAGCGAAAAATGACAGGAACCGGGAGCGAGAATAATAGCCACATTTCAAGACCACAAATTAAATAAAAGGGTCCCGAAAAACGAGAATTTATGAGCGAGAGTATGAGCAAAAAAAGAGGGAAACGCATAAAAAAGCCAACTAGGGAAGCAATGCCTTTGACGATTCACAGCCGAGGAATTATAATAATAATAATATATGACAATGAAAAAAGGGTCATTCGGAGATTTTTTTAATTATCATTATTTTATATAACCAAAAAATTTTATACTAAGTTATAAAAATAAAAAAAAATATTTCCTACAATAAATTATGAATGTAATCATAATGAAAAATATTATACTTTTTTTTTTTTTAATTTAAAAAGTTAATAATTCTTTTTAAAGGTTAATAAAATTGCCACACATGGCGTTTTGAATATCCAAAAAATCCGGACATTTCTCAGATCAGGACGCCAAACCGGACACGTGCTCCAAATCTCGACTTATGGTAATCCTACTTAAACAGTAATAATAAAAATAATAATACCTAAACTACGCCTTAAATGATGCAAAATTGTCAATTATAGATTCCAAGTCAGCTTTCCTCGTTGATTCTGTTTCCACAGCTAGAACACCCAGACTTAATAAGCTGATTAGAAGATCAAAATCATTTTTTGAATTATAAGTTTAAGATTTAAGCTTAAGGGGGAACGGGAGCGAAGTTACTCATGTTTTTCCCGATAAGATGGCGTTGTGTGTCATAGCAAGTATACCCAAAAAATCAAGTAATTCAAAAATTTGCCAAGAGATGTCAGAATGCTAGTAATATTTAATGCATTTGGTTTTTTTTTTTTTTTTTTTAAACATTCACACTTTTTCTCATTCACACTCACACTCACACACACATTCACACTGTCTTTTCGGCAGCTCAGGCCATATAAGACATTTACGATAACCGTTATTTATGAATTTATATATATTAGGGTCCAGGCATTTTTATTTAAGCCATCTGGTATCCAGATGGCTTAAATAAATCATCGGACTGCCTGGGGTCCGAACCCGCGACGTTTGGTATATGAGGTTAGCACGCTAACCTCTACACCACGCCCCGTGGGCAATGCATTTGGTTGATTTTCATTGATCTTTTAACAATAAATACTTTATAAATGTTATTATATATTATGTATCTTTTATAAAAGCATAAAAATATATAAATATAGGCCAGATATAGGCTAATACTATATCGTCTGTTAGACTAGCCTGCCATCTATTGCAAGAATACTGAACTAATTTGACAGTTGATTTTTAAATAAATCATCTAAGCTTATTTTAATAATTTCTTAATTAATATGTGATTAATAATAACAATAAATTCATTTTTAAATTTAAAAAAAATTAAAGATTATTGGGACAGATTGTTTTTTGTATTTGCTTGATAACAAAAAAATTAATTACGATAATTTTTTAATAAGTCATTAAAAAAATTATAGCTCGATGTCCCAATAATCTCTCATGAATTTAATTCATTCAATACTTGAATTGGAATATATGAGTTTCGTTTTATTTATTGAAAAAAAACAGGGAAACATTTTTGAAACAAATTTTAGTCTTGGTACTTAGTTCCCAGATTGATCTGGTTCATTTGCAGAGATTAGCCGCATTATGCCAAATCTAAGCCGAATTCTCATTTCTTTTGCCTACATTATATAGAGGAAATAAATAACGCCAAGAAAGAAGAGGACTACCCCTAAATATTTTACTTTTTCTTTAATTATTGTAAACATATATGAGTGAATAAAAAAGGAAACATACATTGTATTTTAAAACCATGAATTTTGGTATAATTATCTAAAAAATAATTTTTGCAAACTTCTTGTTTTGCTTTTTCTCTATTTTATTTTAATGATGTAAAAATAATAGCTTAATTATTTTATATTTTCCTGAGCACTTCTATCTCCCTTCATTATTATTCAAACCATAAACCATACCCTCTTTTGTTCTCTTGGGATAAATTTTTTATTTATTAAAAATAATTGAAGCTACATCAATGTGAAAATCGTTCCTTGCTCAATTCTCCTGAGAATAGCATGGGAACCCTTCAAATTAAGATTTTTATTTTAAGGAAATTTTGAATTATTATTTTAATCAAAAAATACTATTTATGTAATCGGATTATATAATTTTAATCATTTTTCGATTAGTTCTGATTTTATCCAAGATTGGATTCCGAAAGACATAAATTTCTAAAGGATCGAAATAGAAATAGGTCGAGTTTCCTTCCTTAAATAAATAAGGTTTTTTTTAATAGAATAGTAATAGTTCGGGAGGGATTCTATTCTATATATAAACTGAATATAATTTAGATAATGTTGTAATCAAATTGTATATTAATCTAAATCTAATAACAAAGTGAAGAGAAAATATCTCTAACGAACTTTTAAAAAAACATTCAAATAACAAAAACAGTTCAAAAAGAAAATTATATATATAATTTTTTTTACAGGAGGTCACTTCTTAACTGAGCAGATTAAAAAGTGAACTTCGAGTTCTGACTTGACATTAAAACATTCCTAAAGTAAACGCCAGTGCAAGAGAATAGAGCTACAACACGGAGATAGTTCTAATCAAGCAATGCTAAGCAAGTGCGCTACCGAGGAACAAGCCTGTGTGAACATCTCCCATCGTTAAAGTTTCGACAGAACTCTGTCAAAAGTTGTGACCCTGCTGAGCCATTATTTATATTTTTTCGATTCATGTTTAGAAAATGAGGCCTTCAAATCTGGGACTGCCACTAATGCATTTACCGATAACAATAGACCCCTCACTCGGTCCATATAATAATTCAATTACATAGGGGAACAGAGATTTTGTTGCCGAAGAATTTGAAGCTATTCCTGGGTTTTGGCGTAGCGCTGATTCCAAAATTCTTATCAGTTTTGCCGCATCATCTCTAGTTTTAGAGCTATAGAGAAAATTAAATTTTAATAGAAAATATGCTCTAAAGTGGTTCTAATTTTGAATCACCTAGATTTTTTTAAGGCGTTACCACTTAAAAATATACAGATAGATGAAATAAAAAGTTTCAGTCCAATCGGAGGCAGTGGCGGATCCAGAGGAGTTTCTCGGGGGGGGGGGGGATAATCTGGTGCGACTGGTCGCACAGCACACAATTTTTTTTTTATTATCGATACCTAATTTAAAAGTGCATTCCGTATTTGTTTACCAGAATATATATACAAATCAAATTTTTAAGTATTTTAAAATTTTATATTAAAAACACATTTTTCCCAAAAAAAATATTTTTTTCAAATCTCAGGGGCGGGAGGTAATTATCCCCTTTACCACCCCACCCCTTGTATCCGCCCTTGATCGGAGGTTTAGAGATGCAAAATAGATCTAAAAGTTTAGAAAAATTGAATTTTTTTTAGCTTTGGACACCCCTAATACAATTTATTTCCATCCCTAAATGCAAAAACCATATATTTATGATTTTCTATAGTTCTTTAACTTTCTAAAAATCTTTCATTAGTGAAAATCTGTTAATAATTAAGGAAATTATAAACAAAACAGTTATCCAAGCCTGGTGAAAAAACATTTTGGCTGCCTATCTTTTAGGCGCTTTGCTCTTTCTCCCACAGTAGAGTTTATATTGTGGAAATAATCTTTTAACTATTTAGATTTTGTTCATCATTTCTATAATAATTAATAGATTTTCACGAATGAATGATTTTTGGAACGCTTAAGAACTATAGAGTATAGTAAAAATATGTTTTTTGCATTCAGGGATGGAAAAAAAATTGTATTAGGGATGTCCAAAGTTAAAAAACTGAAGATTCGATTTTTCTAAACTTTTAGCCTTGTTTTGCACCAGTAAATCACCTCCGATTGAACTGAAACTTTATATTTCTGTGCAATTCATCTATCTGCATATTTTTAAGGGGTAACGCCCCAAAAAATCTTGGTAAATATGAGCCGCTTTAGAGCACATTTTCTATTAAAATTTAATTTTCTCTATATCTCTAAAGCTGATGGGCATTTTTTGAACCAGCGCTAGCTAAATTCCCAAGAATAGCTTCAAATTCCCCGGCAACACAAATTCTGGGATGAGTGAGTTTCCTCTTTCTTCAGCAAAAGATAAAGAAGACATAATATTTTATAACAAATTTCCTAAGAGATGATTATAAAATAAAATTGTTTCTTTTTTTTTTGAAATTATTATCTATTAATAATTTCTTTCCTCCTCATATCCGTAGGGGTGTACATATTTGATCTTCTTTTCAACTTTTCTGTTAAAAATACATAATACTCTCTCAGCTAGGTATTATTCATTGGCCGAATTCTTTAGATCCAGTGATGTGTTAAAAATTTTATCTCTCCTGAAAAACGAAAGAAAAAAAGGAGAGAGAGAGAGAGACGGAGCTAAAGTGGGAGTTTTTTTTTTTTATTTTTATTTTATTTTTTATTTTGTATGTTATGTAAAAAAGAAGAAAAAGAAAGAAAAAAAGTGTTGATATGAAAAATGCTCTCGCTTACTTGTTTCAGTTCTTTTCTTTCTTTCTCTTGCTAAGTAGGCTATGGAATTTTATTTTAAAAGAGAGATGAGGTATTTCTCTTTTGAAATTAATACAAAAGAATACAGGGGAGGTAAATAATTATATAGTATGAATTGAATAATGAGAGTTTTGTATTACAGAAAAAAAATAACAAATTTATTTTTTTCATATTCATTTTAGAAAAAGATTTTGAAAATCCCCTCCAGAAGTAAAAAGGTTTAGTAAATATTAGCTTTTCATTTGTCAATGCTATTTTGATAACTCAAGATGGTTACAAAAGCAATTCAAAGATGATAGATATATAGGCCTACAAAATTTTGCTTTTAATGTAAGATTTCAATCACTCAAATTTTAAAAATAATAAATAAGGTATTATTTTTTTGAGAGACAACTCATATAGGGTAAGAGAAAGTAAAATATAATAATTCACTCTAGCAAAAAAAAAAAACCAAAATGATTTATAAATACCCTAAAATAATCTTAAATTTTTCAAATTTTTGAAAAAATTTTCTTGAACCTCCCCATCAAAAATTTCTGGCTACGCCAATGAGACAAACAATGTTCTCTTATTTTAGAATTAATAAATTCTACATATTGAGTCATTATATAATGGACTTTTTTTTTTTAATTTGTTTAAGGTCTTTTTCGACATCTAAGGCCTTTTAGACCCCATCCATATTTATTTCAAATTAGTAGCTAAATCAAATGAAATAAATTTTTCTCGCTTGGAACGGGAAGCGAACCCGGGACTCTAGGCAAGAGAAGCTAATGACTTTCTCTCTGAACCACGAGTCACGGGCAAAGGCCTAATAAAAAGACTAAAAAAACTTTATATTTTGTTACAGAACCAATAAAAATATTTATGAAAGAAATCTTCAAGTTTGATAATGGAATCACATTGAGTCTTCTGGAGTCTCTCAGAAAATAAACGGTTGTGTCCATAGGCGTAGCCAGAAATGGGGGGAGGGGGAGTTAAAGAAAATTTTTTCAAAAATTTGAAATATTTAAGATTATTTTAGGGTATTTATAAATCATTTTGGTTTTTTTTTTTAGCTAGAGTAAATTATTATAATTTACTTTCTCTTACCCTATATGAAATATAATTTGTATTATAGAGCTAAAATATCTAGTCATGGCGAGGAAGGATGTGTAAATGCAGATATAAAAACGCTCTCAATTCCCTTTGAATGTCCAGACGAATGTGAGTCTCATTAATAATGAAAATTGTCATCTGTCATTGTATTATCACTCATATGTATTCTATTCTAGAGTTCACTGAGGATGGGCGAATAAATTTTGCCCGAAACGTCTGGAAATTCAAAGGGAATTGAGAGCGTTTTTATTTCTGGCTGCCTGCATTTACACATCCTTCCTCAATACATTTCCAGCCATTAAATATTATTATCATATCTAGTCATGGCTTTCGTCCCATTGGGGGGGGGGGGGGTTTGAACCCCCAAAGCCCCCCTGGCTACGCCTATGGTTGTGTCATTGAGATGCAATCTGAACCTTGGAATAAGAAACGTCTGCTTCTCTCCAAGGTTTAGAGGATAATTAGTCATTGATTCTAGGACCATTCCAAGGACAGTTTTGTGAATAGTTGGCTTCTAAAGAGGGAGTAAAACAAAATTTTATTTAAAATTAGATTGCTAATAAAAGTGTAAAATGGCTGTTATATATTAATCATAAGGAAGGTAAAAGGCGCAGCTAGGAGAATAAAAAATTATTTAAATTCTTTTGGTCGACGTTTCGGACGTCTTGGTCCCGAAGAAGGACGCGATTGGCATCCGAAACCAAAAGAATTTTTTATTCTCCTGGCTGCGCATTTACCTTCCTTACGATTAAATTGCTAAATTTTATATAAAATATATATTTAGATGATTATAGAGAAATTGAGATAGATCTGAATCGTCTTTTCAAACACATAAAATGAATTCCAATATTAAAAAAAAAAAAAGGAAGATAGAATGAGATATTTTTTTATAGAATATTTTCCCTCCTTTCTTCCTCCTTTTCTCTCTCTCTCTCTCCCTTTTACCCCATTTATTTGACCCAAACAGAAATTTTCCAATCCCTACCATTTAAATCCGATTACTATATTGCATGAAACGATTTCTTTTGTCACACTCCTTTTTTTTTCCTTCTCAGCCAGACAAAAGAATAAATCGAAAATAAATTATTAGAATTTTATTTTTCCTGGAGTCATTTGATTCAATGGTGTCGACTATAACATTTCTATTTTAATGGAAAACATTTTAATATGACCGTATTGGTTGCCAATCGTAAAATATAATAGTAGAATATTAAAATAGAAATCTTTCTTTTTATCGAGGGAGGATAAGCAATTTCTTTTTTTTTTTTAAATCGTAATGTATCAAATAAAATTCCAATCAAAATGAAATTATTTAGAATAAACTAAAATTTCAAGAGATAGTTTTATATTTTTAAATAAAAAATGATTATTTTTTTAACTTATTAAGGGGGAGTAGGAGGGGTCGTCTAAACGTATTTTAAAATAACTAGACTATTATAAGGAATTTTTCAATGCTGTTTTTTTTTAATGAATTAAATTCATAAGGGATTATTGTAACAGAAAGTTATAATTTTTTTTAAGGACTTATTAAAAAATTATAAAAATATTTTTTGTATCAAGCAAATACAGAAAACAAACTGTTACAATAATTTTAAATTTAAAAATGAATTTATTATTATTATTAATCACATATTAATTAAGAAAATTTTAAAATAAGCTTAATAGATAGAGATTTAAAAATTATGTGTCAAAGAGTTCCGCACTCTTGCAAAAGATGGCAGGCTAGCCTAACAGACGATACACTATTAGCCTATATCTGGCCTATATTTATATATTTTGCTTTTATAAAAGATACATAATATATAATAAAATATTAACATGCGCGCGTGCGTGGCAGATAAAATTCATTATACCAAAACAATGTAAATGAAAACAATCGAGACGACCAATTTGGAAGTAATCATAGATCTCACTTTTGAGTGATCTCTATCTGTGCTATTTGTGAAGTTAAATACAGTAGTAGGCCTGGCCTACTCGTGGTACAATCTATTCAGAATTAAATGGGGCACATTCACCTTGCTTTTTCATCCTTTGGGAGAAATTCTCATTTCGGGCAATCCTATACACAGAATCCTAATTGAAACAAACATAGATATCATTGAATGAAACATCAAAAGCCTTCCTCCTCCATGGAAATTTCTGAGAACCGAATCCAATGGACAAATTGTAAATAGGGCTATTCACTTTCTTTTAGCGATGGAAAAATAGATGAGTACCCCCAGAGAGGACTTGACTCTTTCTCTTTCGTTAAAAAAAAAGTTAAAGCAAGATAAAGAACAGACTCGAGGCTATTAATCCTAATGGTACTTATACCATAGGAGTGGTCACTTTACTGCCAACAGAGAGAGTGCTCCAACTTGTCTATTCCATCTCTATGATTTTTCACTCAATTGGAATTCTTCGATTTGTCTATTTTTCAATGAAATTATAGAGAAATGACGAATAATTGCTTGAAATTTTACAATAAATTGAAATAAATGAACTAAAAATTCTACTTAAATTAACTAAATTTTCGGCCTTGGTTAATGCTATCCTTGGCCGAAACGTTAGCTGTTAGAAATATATTTTTTAAAGAAAAAATTTTAGCTGCTTCTAACTTTCATTCCTGATCCAAATTCCACCAGCCATTATACTAGTACTATACAATTTATTATAAATTTATTAGATTGTTAAGTAGAGGTTAAGTATCATTTCGAACCCAAAGTTTGTTTTATTATATCTCAACAAATCAAATAATTACATAATTAATTGAAATTTGAGTCAAAATGATTGTTAGAGTGTTGCCATTTGAAGGTAACTTGTTATGCCACAATGAAGTAACCTGAAGTTAGATTATTAATGAAATCTCAAAGGGCATTTTCACTAGTTTGTTGAAATTTAATTTTACTTTAAGAAGTTGCTCAACACCTGGAAAAGGTAGCAGTCAGTTGAGAAGTTCGGTGTCTGACTGATATATCCAAGTTCTACTCTTGTAGTTTGAGCAGCATTGTTTTTTAGCTACATATCATCGATCATTTTACAAGATGATTGGTGCAAGCTTCTTCTTCTTCTTCTTCGTTTAGCAGATTTCATAAAACTCTAATGGACATGAGAGACCTCACAGACATATTGACTTTTCTGGAGACATTTCGTTTTGGACTATGTTTGGCATTCATCTTTATTCAACAATTGTGCCAGACACTCACGATTGATAGAAATAATTCATTTTTCATCTCACGTAATCATTCGATGTAAAAATAATATATATTTTATGCCGTGATAGCAAATAAAGGTAAAAATAAAAAATTTCACTTTGTGATATAGATATTTGAGATATACAATAAATATTGTAATTTATTTTATTTTTACCAATCAATAAATTTTCATTTCCTTTTATATAAACAAAAAAAAAATATTTTTTTATAATAAATGAAACAAAACCTTTATCTTAAAATATTTTTCTTTTTAATTTTTGTATTATAAATTGAAAAAGGATGTGTCAAAGAAAATTCATTTAAATGTTAAACAAGTGGACTGGTAATTTGATACCATGACCTTTTATGATTAAGGAGGAGGGGTGTCCAAAAAAGAATTTCAAAGGAAAGTTTCATTATTCCTAAACCTCCTTCTTCCCCCTCTCTTACCACTCAGCAAGTCGAAACAAAGCCTTCGCTTTGCAATTATGAGAATTGTATACCCTTCTAATAATTATTTGGCAGCAGTCTCAGAAATAAGATATTAGTAACGCCCGTTTTAAAATAGAATAGGCCAAGGAAGAAATTTTCATATTCATGACCCAAGCTGTGAATAAGCTTTTGTTGATTTATTGATAATGATCAGAATGAGCTTAAAATGATAATTTATATGCATAACTAATGAAGTATACATTGTAAATGGTAAACTATAAATTTTTAAACAAGTCATATTATTTCACAATCAAACAATATTTCACATATATGGGGTTAATATATTAAATTATCTTGGTTAGAATCAAATTTGCGTCATTTTATTACACTTAATTATACGCATTGTTTTTTTTTTTTTTTTTAAAAAAAACATTTCATTCTTTTTCTCATTCAATCTCACACTCTCACTCTTTCACACAGTCTTTCGGCAACCACAGGCATAAAAAAACTTTAAAATAAATCCGTTATAAAATAAATATACATATATGGGGGTCCGGCATTTTCTTATAAAAACCATGTGGTTACAATGGGTTTAAAAAAAAAAAAGGGGCCGCCAGGGGGACGAACCGGCGTCGTTTGGTTTAGGAGGTTCGCACGCTAACCTCTCCGCCATGCCCCGAGGGCATACGCATTGTTTAATTAATAGAAGGGTTTTTTTTTTGTTTTCAGGAGTCTTATCAGGAAGCATGTTTAAAAATACACAGAAAATAGCTGGATGTAAATTTTCTTCGTCTTCTTGTAATTAACAAATTCTTGCTTTATGATACGCAGGTATTAAATCATCCATAGATAGGATGAGATTACATTAGAAGGTAAGTGCTTTCTTTACTGATTGATACTGGTTTGTATTATTATTTTTATGGAAGTTTTTAATTATAAACCATATTTGTTATTATTTATTAAAAATATAAATAACTAAACGTTTCGACGGCTTATTCTACAGTCGTTTTCAAGTACTGTCCATTTTCTCTGACTCTAAGGTACTAATACGTGTGCATTTTATATGCAATGATGTCAACGCCATCTACAGTCATTCCCTTGAAGTAAGCGCAATCATCAATTAATCACAACACAATTTATGTTAACACTTGCTTTGATAATTGTGTCAAACTTCATGGAAAATATTGTAGATGGCGCTGATGTTTGTGTCTAACTTCACTGGCTGTAGATGGCGCTGACCTCACCTTGATCTTCATAGAACAAGACCAGGCGTCTAAACTCAAAAATTCTTCCCATAAAAAATACAATCGAACAGAGTTCAATAATTTGAATGGCTTTTATTTTGAAGATTCAAGTTATTATCATTTATGAATATAAATGTGTCCCAGGATATCAATATATATAAATCATCCATATTTGTAAGTATAATAATACAAATTGTCTTGATTAATATCCATAGATCTGAACTAAACTCGCAACATATTTTTTTACACATAAATAATTTTTCGTTTGTCATCACTATTGTCTATTACTCTTTATTAATTTTCATAGAAACAATGAGTATGTTGCTAACATATATAATATTTAGTATTTAGCTGAAGGTTTAAATTAAAATAATTAATAAGATAATGGAAAAGAAGAAAACATTTCAGTCTTGTATTGTAGATTGCGTTTATTTTTATTTAATAACACTAGTCGACAAGGTTTTTTTCACAAGAAATCTGATTAGTGAACCTAGTGCATTTTTTCATTCTGAATTCAGATATGTAGTTAGAATTTTTCCATCGGGCACAGTTTTAGAGATATAGAGCAAAATAGATTTTAGTCGAAAATGGGCTCTAAAACGGCTTTTATTTAAAATGTTCAAATTATTTTTAACGCGACACCCCGTCAAATTATGCAGATAGTTAGAATACATATAAATTTTAAGTTTCATTCCAATCGGAGGTCATTTAGACGTGCCGCAAACGGCTTAAAGTTTCAGAAAAATCGAAATTTTCAAGATTTTTTTGCTTTGGTCACCCCTAATACAATTTTAGAGATCCCTGAATGCAAAAAACATATATGTACGATATTCTATAGTTCTTTGGCTTTCTAAAAATCATTCATTCATAAAAATCTGTTAATTATTAACGAAATTATGAATAAAAACGTGAGCAAAGAAAAACACAAGTACACTCACTGGTCGAAAAAAATGGACTTCAATTGAATTAAAAAGCGAACCCTATCCACGAGAAGCTAATGTATCCTCTCTGAGCATCGAGTCACGGGCCCTAACTTTATTATATATTATTAAAAAAAATATTTTTTGAATCTCATATCTTTCTTTATACTTCTAAAAGAACAAGAGGTCCATTTTTTTCGTCCAGTGAATGTACTTGTGTTTTTTCTTTGCTCACGTTTTTGTTCATAATTTCGTTAATAATTAGCAGATTTTTATGAATGAATGATTTTTAGAAAGCCAAAGAACTATAGAATATCGTACATATATGTGTTTTGCATTCAGGGGTATCTAAAATTGTATTAGGGGTGACCAAAGCAAAAAAAATCTTGAAAATTTCGATTTTTTGAAACTTTAAGCCGTTTGCAGCACGTCTAAATGACCTCCGATTGGAATGAAACTTAAAATTTATATGTATTCTAACTATCTGCATAATTTGACGGGGTGCGGCGTTAAAAATAATTTGAACATTCTAAATAAAAGCCGTTTTAGAGCCCATTTTCGACCAAAATCTATTTTGCTCTATATCTCTAAAACTGTGCCTGATGGAAAAATTCTAACTACATATCTGAATTCAGGGTGAAAAATACTTCTAGAATTTCATATCTTCATTCTTGTGAAAGAAAAAAAAGTTCATTTTTGTCGACTAGTGTAATTATTTCAACAATATACTGGATTTGCTGTCTTTTCATTAATTATTTAATATATAAAAGAAAAAAAAAAAGTATTCCATATCATTAGCAGGTTTTTTGTTTTATATAAAAAACGTCAGTCCCCTGGAGGTTTTTCAACCGTAAAGCTAAGAGGATGATGAGCTTATATATTAATACAAATAAAAAAAAAAAAAAAATCTGACTGTTACTATATGGATACAATAAAATTAACTTATTGTCTAGCACACGGGGCTTGGAGTAGTTGGTAGCGTGTCTACCTTCTATACCGAACGTCGCGGGTTCGGACCCCAGGCAGTCCGATAATTTTATTTAAGGCATTTGGATACCAAATGACTTAAATAAAAATGTCTGGACCCCAATATCTATAATAATCATTAACGTCAATATCTATAATAATCATTAACGGATATCGTTTAGTCTTTTTACTTTCTCTTAACTATGTATATATGTAATATATATATAGAGAGAAAGTATTGGATTCATGTCAAAAATTCGATGTCGAGATTTTGATGGATCTTCACGTTTTGAGGTCCCCTGAATCCAAAAAAGTGGTTTTCGCGACATGGTCTGTCTGTGTGTGGGTGGGTGGGTGGGTGTGTGGGTGGGTGGGTGGGTGTGTCTGTGTTCAATTTTAAGCATGAAGGAATTGAGCTACGAGGATGAAATTCTATATTTAAGTTAAACACCCCCCGGGACCGGAAAAATAAGCTTTTAATCAAAATCGGCCAAAGATTACTAGTACTTTACTGATGTACTTTTTCAGTTTTTTTCGATTTTCTCAAAATTTGCTCCAACGATTTTTTTTAAAATTCAAAAATCAATTATTTTTTAGATGCTCTTTAAAATGTATATTCTCATTTTGCGATTGAAATCTTCTGAAGACCACTTTACTCTTGTATTTCATAGGGAAGATAGGAGAAATGGTTGCCATGGTAACAAAATATAAATATTTTCCCATACTTATAAATTTTACATCTGAATTCAAATGTTCCGTACTGTCGGGAACTAAATACATGTCGACACAAAAAATCTGGTGTGACAAGCACAGTACACAACTTTCGATTACCGAAGGTAAGAGAAAGTTGTGTGCTGTGCGCCAGTCACACCAGATTTTTTTTTTTTTTTTTAAACATTCACACTTTTTTCTCACTCACACTCACACACACATTCACACTGTCTTTTCGGCAGCTCAGGCCATATAAGACATTTACGATAACCGTTATTTATGAATTTATATATATAGGGTCCAGGCATTTTTATTTAAGCCATCTGGTATCCAGATGTTTAAAGTCTTAAATGGCCTAAGTTGCCGAAAAGACTGTGTGAATGTGAGTGTGAATGAGAAAAAAAGTGTGAATGTTTAAAAAAAAAAAAAAAAAAAAAAAAAAAAAAAACTTATTGTCTAACAAAATCATTACAAACAATTGTTACAAATTGTGCATTTCAAATTCGACCCCAAAGTTAACCCATTTTTGTAGAATGACCCAGATATTTGTCCAATTGTTGTAATTGACCCAGAAAGATTGTTATTTTCAGGTTTGCCAATCTAACATAAGAATAAAAGTAAATTTAATTAAATTTACATTTAATTATAGATAAATAAATAACACTAGGTTAAGTTCCAAAAGCTTTTTATTTTTAGCTTATGACGGTTATACATCATCTTCAGAGCTATGACACAAACTAACTACTAAATGATAGTTGGTGAGGTATTAATTTCGAAATGCGCATAAGGTAAAAATAAAAATCTTTTGAAACTTAAGCTAGTATTATTTCTTTATCTATAATTAGATATAATTTTTTTTTTTTTTTTTTTTTTTTTTTTTAAAAACACACACTTTTTCTCCTCCACCCCCCCCACAAACACACACATACAAAAAGCCTTTTCCCCACAACTAGGCCAATTAAAAATTTAACAAAAACCGTAAAAATAATAAATCAATTTGGTTTTCAGGCATTTCTATTTAAGCCATCTGGTATCCAAATGGATGGTCAGATATAAATTTAATTAAATTTTGTAATGTTTCAATTAGTGCCAATTGTTAATTATTTGGATTATATTAACAATCGTAATATAAATGTCCTCTTTAAGAGGGATCAAAAAAAAAAAAAAAAAAAAAAAAAAAAATTCATTCATCAATGTTATTTTTATTATTATTATTTTTTTTTCATAAATATTATTATAAGATAAATTTCATCAATCATCATGCAGGGGCTAAAATAAATGTTTTATTAAAATTTTTTCGTCACGATATTTTTTTCTTTTATATACGACTTGGGCGCTATTTACCTCACTCAACAAGTATGTTTTTTGTTAAAATTTAAAGCTTATACAAAATGCAAAAGACAGTTCGATATTTTCTCATTTGTTTTTTAAGCGATATTAGCTTTTGTTCTAAATTTAAATAACATTCATTTTCCGATTAGGAAACTCATAAATATTTTCTTTGTTTTATATTTATTTTTACCTTACTAACAAAAAGTCAACATAATATTTTAATAAGATAATTTTTAAAAGGTTGAGTGTTATTTTCATATTTTTGATGGTTTCATAAACACCTGAGGTAAGTGCTATCGAGCAAAAGAGCGGCGATTATAGACCGACTAAAATATAGACTAAATCAGGCATTTAAGAAAAATTAATTATAAAATTATTGTTAATTTTGTAATTAAAATAAAATTTATTAGATTATATATATTGGCCCCAAGTCAAAAACAGTGAATAATATATGAGATAGGCCTATATACAGAATATAATTACGATACAAATGAACTATTCAAATTTATTTATACAAATTGGTATTAAAATTAAATTTTCATATTTCTAAGTTGTTTTTTTCCTTTAAAATGATGATTTTATTGGAAAGGAAATAAAAATCTGGTGTGACTGGTCGCACCAGATTTTGTGTGTCAACATATATTTAGTTCCCGACAGTACGGTACATTCGAATTTTGAAGCCTGCCCGGAAGCCATACTGTAGAATATAAATAATATATAAATTTATAAAGTCAAATGGCCTCTGCAGCCAAAATGACTAAAACAAAAAAAAAAAAAAAAAAAAAAAAAAAAACAAACGTTGCCTGGTCCCCGAGGAGGGGATCGAACTAGGGTCTCCCACCAGAATTGGAAAAACTTAATCGAAACTAATAAAAAATTCCACTAATTTCCTTTCGGGATAATATAATATAATTTAAAAAAATCTGGTGTGACTGGCGCACAGCACACAACTTTCTCTTACCTTCGGTAATCGAAAGTTGTGTACTGTGCTTGTCACACCAGATTTTTTGTGTCGACATGTATTTAGTTTCCGACAGTAGGGCTACAATTGAATTCAAGATGTAAAATTTATAAGTATGGCAAAATGTTTATATTTTGTTACCATGGCAACCATTTCTCCTATCTTTTCTATGGAGTACAAAGAGTAAAGTGGTCTTCAGAAGATTTCAATCACAAAATAGAATATACATTTTAAAAGAGCAACCAAAAAAATAGTTGATATATGAATTTAAAAAAAAAAATCGTTGGAGCAAATTTTAAGAAAATCGAAAAAAACTGAAAAAGTGAATCAGTAAAGTACTAGTACTTTTTGGTCGATTTTGTTCAAAAGCTTCGTGTCACGTCCCATGGGGGTGCCTAACTTAAATATAAAATTTCAACTTCCTAGCTCTTTTCGTTCTTGAGATATTTTGTTCACAGACACAGACACACACACACACACACACACAGACAGACACACACACACACACAGACCATGTCGCGAAAACCACTTTTTTGGATTCAGGGGACCCTCAAAACGTGAAGATCCATCAAAATCTCGATATCCAATTTTTGACATGAATCTAATACTTTCTCTCTATATATATATTACATATATACATAGGTAAGAGAAAGTAATAAATATACCATATAGGCCAATGCCAAATTTTTTCACCCCCTCATAAAATGATATAAAGATAAATTTCCCAGAGCAGGAAAAATATAGGGGTAGTGCAGATATTTTTTTTTTCTCAAAAATTTAAAATTTCCTGATTTTAATCCAACGATAGGGAATTTGCCTTTTCACACTACCACCCCTCTCACACCTACATCAACTTATATAGCCCTACTTGATAAGTAACTAACTTTTTTATTTTTTATTTGGAATGGGTGCATAAGGTCCGAAGACCTATATGACCAATAGTCACATGCAGCCAGGAAGAAAATAAAAACAAAAGGAGAAGCTATAAAGGGGAAACTCAACTGCGGGAACTGAGAAGATGCCTGTTGAGGTTAGACTTGAAAAGTCTGAAGATTGTAGGTTTTGGGGGAGAGATAGACGCAGAGAGGAGCTTGTTCCAATCGTGGGAGGTCATGGGGACAAAGGAAGAATGAAATTGTTTTGTTCTGTTAACTCTAGTG
>JAKCPI010017494.1:0-14230 GCA_023213315.1 Euborellia annulipes | reverse complement strand
TTATTTATTTTCAACTTTTGTTCTTTTGGCAATAATGAAGTCAAAGTATGTATTATGGTACGTGTACATTGTAGAGTAAAATCTAGCTAGATTCTATTTACTCTAGCTAGACAAATCTAATTGGGTGTGTACACTGCAGTAATTTCCTCTCGCTAGAGCACGAGCCTAAATTTAAAGTCTACCTGGACAGCTCTATTAAGTGGTAATACTATAGACTTTTGCAGTACGTATAAACTGTAGATTTCTTCTCTAGCTATACTCCAGTTATCATACATAATTATATATATTATTAAATTTATTTGTATAACTTGCAGCTTAGAGACTGTTTTATGGATGAGGATTATTGGTACACTTGCAGTGGCTTAGCTAGTGGGTACAGCCAGGGGACTGAAAGGATTTGATAAAAAAATCTGGTGTGACTTGTCACACAGCACACAACTTTCTCTTGCCTTCGGTAATCGAATGTTGTGTTCTGTGCTTGTCACACCAGATTTTTGTGTCGATACATATATAGTTTTCCACGGATATATTAGAATTCAGGATATAAAATTTTCAAACATGGGAAAATATTTATATTTTGTTACCATGGAAACCATTTCTTCTATCTTTCCTATGAAATACAAAAGTAAAGTGGTCTTCAGAAGATTTCAATGGCAAAATGAGAATATACATTTTAAAGAGCATCTAAAAAATAGTTGATTTAAAAATTTTAAAAAAATCGTTGGAGCGAATTTTGAGAAAATCGAAAAAAAAAACTGAAAAATTACATCAGTATTAATCATTTACAATAAAACGCGTGATTTTATTTTAAAATTTGTTATAAACGAATAGAATTTTATTCGTGCCTTAGGCCTAATGATGCTGTTTCAAAATGATTACAGGTTGATGGTTGGAAAAATAAATTTTTCTTTGATGAGGAAGAACATTCAATAAAAAAAAAAAAGTTCATCAACGTTATATCAACGGCTAATATCGTATGAAGAGGGTTTTGTACTTGATCACACACGTTGGCCATTTTTTCTCTCTGTCCATATTACAACTTATAAAGCTTTGACAAGCTCAAATTTTTTTCATTGAAAAAATCTGGTGTGACTGGCGCACAGCACATAACTTTCTCTTACCTTCGGTAATCGAAAGTTGTGTTCTGTGCTGTCACACCAGATTTTTTGTGTCGACATATATTTAGTTCCCGACAGTACGTAACATTTGAATTCAGATGTAAAATTTATAAGTATGGGAAAATATTTATATTTTGTTACCATGGCAACCATTTCTCCTATCTTCCCTATGAAACACAAGAGTAAAAGTGGTCTTCTGAAGATTTCAATCGCAAAATGAGAATATACATTTGAAAGAGCATCTAAAAAATAATTGATTTTTGAATTTAAAAAAAAATCGTTGGAGCAAATTTTGAGAAAATCGAAAAAAACTGAAAAAGTACATCAGTAAAGTACTAGTACTCTTTGGCCGATTTCGATTAAAAGCTTATTTTTCCGGTCCCGGGGGGTGTTTAACTTAATTATAAAATTTCAACCTCCTAGCTCAATTCCTTCATGCTTAAAATTGAACACACACCCACCCACCCACCCACCCACCCACCCACCCACACACACACACACACACAGACAGACCATGTCGCGAAAACCAGTTTTTTGGATTCAGGGGACCTCAAAACGTGAAGATCCATCAAAATCTCGACATCGAATTTTTGACATGAATCCAATACTTTCTCTCTATATATATATTACATATATACATAGGTAAGAGAAAGTAATACTTATATATCAACAGAGAAATGCCTAAATTGTTTTTACTTCCTCTTACCTAAATCTGTATTTATATAAAGAAAGTTGGTAGTTTCATGTCTAAAATTCGATGTCGAGATTTTGATGGATATACCACGGTAGATCCTATTTTGGGAGGTAAGATTTTTATGCCAAGACGGTGGTGCTGACTTCTACTTCCGGGTGGATCTAGAAGAACATGACTCGTTATGACCTTGATTGTTGCCGTTGTCATTCGTCAGCGATTTTCTTGAGTGTTATTATATATCGTGTTTTCAAAGTTTTTACTTTAAGTTATAAAGCTGAAGATATTATAATAAAGGGGAGTACTCATAAAAATATTTATATTTGAATTACTATTTAGCTTGTAGGTTTCTAATTGATGATATGCTGTTTAAGGAAACGTAAAAAATATCGATATGATTCGCGAGTGGCTCTTTTTGGGGTGGTCTAGCTAGGTTCCTCAATATGGGGCTCCCCTAATAGACGTAAGGTCTTTGAGTTTTCTCTATGTCGACACAAAAAATCTGGTGGGATAAGCACATAATACAACTTTCAATTACCAAATCAGTCACACCAGATTTTTTTCTTTCTTATTTAATTTCTCTATCGATAACTGTTCATAATAATGTTGGCGATGAAGTCACTGAACTTCTCTATTTGTTCTTTATTCAAACATGTGTGTGTTGTCCGAAGTTTCCGGAGTTTCCGGCCAGGCCCGCCGGCAATCCTTATATAGGCCTAGTAAAAAAATAATAAGATATAAATTTGACAAAATATTGTATATTAAATTACAATATTTATATTTTATTTCTCTTATTCTATTTATATAAATTTATACATAAATAAGAGAATCCGTTTTATTTATTTATTTATTTTTTTTCTTAAAGGAAATTGGAAATTTTGTCTTTCAAACTGAATATATCAGCAGAATTGAATATGATTTTCTTTTTTTTTCTAACATGGGTAAATTTTTTTTTTTTAAGAATATATATCGACATGCCAGAAGGGCGTTACATATTCGCAAGATCAGATTTGGAATATATGGTTAAGCCCCGGGAAGGAATCCATGCAAGAAGGATTATCCTCCCCAACCATCCTACACACTCACCAGGCTCTATTTGCTTCTCTGGTTTGCTTGATTCGTTCCACTTCAGATCACTCTCTTTCTATATATATATATCTGTCTTTAAATTCAAAATATCCTAACAAATAGCTCTTTTATATCAACAACTATATCATACCTAAAATAATTGCCACTCCAATTAATGACTTTCGAATTCATTAAAATACGAAGAGTTGCGTTTAATAGTATATGATCTCTTTTTTAACGAGATATTTTTTTCGATTTGTAACTTAAAATAGCTGCTTTAGAATAATTGCTTGGAGGGGAGGTCGCAAAATCTTTTTTGCGTTGGGGGTTAAAATTTAGTAGGAGCACATTCTTGAAAATATCATATAAGTAGGGCTCGGATTTCCCCCTATTTGTCTTTTTTTTAATTTATGGCTTAAAATTTAGGCCAATATGATATATATACGTTTCATGAAATTCTGAATAAAATAAGAGGCATTTGTTAGTGCCTATAATGCCTATTTTGGGCGATTCTGAGTTTTAGTGCCTATTTCATCTATAAATGCCTTTTTTTAGTGCCTATTTTAAGTTCAAATAGCCAATTTCAATTTTTTTTTTGTCGACATATATATAGTTTCCGCCGATATATTAGAATTAAAGATGTAAAACATCAAAAGTCGGTCATAAAAGTCGCTTTTTTTCAAAAAAAGTCTCCAGAGGCAAAAAAGTCTTTTTTTGAAAATCTTGAAAAACGTTTATTTTTGTGAGATCAGTGGAGATATCTAAGAAAATCTGGAAAGCTCTCAAAATTGATAAAAGTCGAAAGACTTTTTCAGCTCTCTAGTTATAAGTAGACTAATCTCACAAAAAGAAATTATTTCCGCTGATTGCTCGGGGGTCACCAATCCTCCGTTTGGCACTTAATCCCAACGTTTGTGGTGACTGTTGCTCTTTTCCGTTGCCAGGCCCTTTATTTTTATTTGAATTTGTAAAAGTTTACTGAAGAGAGAAATTCGCTCTGAGGACTGAATGATGCGTGGCTTATTGTAATTTGAACTGACGCTTTTGCGGATTTTTTTTTTTTCTATATTCATCTTATTCTTATCTTGTCCGAACCAGAGGCTGATATATTCTTACTGGCTTGTGCGTTTATTTATTTTAAATTTTTTATATTACTTTATTTATTTTTTATTTGAAATTCCTATCGGGATCCCCGTTTATTTACCCGAAGTGCTTTCGTACACGAAGACACACACCTCAAACCCAACCAGCCTCTGGCCGTAGCCATCTACCAGCACCCCGTGAAGTTACATCATTTCCTATCTCTAACTCCTCCTCCTTCGTTCGTTTCTAGCTAGTGAGCTAATCCTTATTTCTGGTTCCAACCGGCTCCTTATATCTAACCTCTTCTATGCTAGGGAGGATGTCCTAGTTTGAGGAGGGACTCCCTCAGCACCGGCGTGTAGCCTACTCCTTTCGAAGAATGCATCACTGAGAGGGAACCTTCTTTACGTCCCTTCCACAGGACGGGGTGTCACAGCAACTCCCTCTCCTCGTAGAGTTGCCTGGAGGCTATTGTGGTGAGATCCAATATTCCAATCCAGTGCCTGCTTGAGGATTTGTTTACATTAAATAAACATTTTTCTTTAATGAAAAAATCCCGCACCCCCAGGGTTTGAAAGGGGTTCTTCTTTGTAGAAGCCGACACCCTAGCCCACTACACCAGCAAGCCCCCCTTATATTACTTTAGTCCTCATATATCTTTATATATAAATAATTTTTTTTTCAGTTGCTCACTTTAAAGCCACGTCTAATTATAATTGCAGCAAATCTGTATAAAGCAAATTTGCTAATGATTGATTAATTAACAACGTTTGGGTGTTACTCCCTTTGGCTTAGAAATATTAGAACAACTGATAAAATAAGTATATGGTAATTTTTAGTTCTCTTGTCTACGTTAATACATAAATAGAGAAAGTATTGGATTCATGTCAAAAATTCAATGTCGAGATTTTATACACGTTTTGAGGTTCCCTGGATCCAAAAAAGTGGTTTTCGCAACATGAGATGTCCGTGTGTCTGTGTATCTGTCTGTGTTCAATTTAAAGCATGAAGGAATTGAGCTACGAAGCTAAAATTTTATATTTAAGTTAGGCATACCACTGAGTTCTGAAAATAAGCTTTTAATCAAAATCAACTAAAAAGTACTAGTACTTTACGGATGCACTTTTTTCAGTTTTTTTTTTTTTTCGATTTTTTAAAAATTCGCTCTAAAGATTTTGATTAAAATTAAAAAATCAATTATTTTTTAGATGCTCTTTAAAATATATATTCTCATTTTGCTCTCAAAATTATTTGAAGACTGACTCTTGTACTTTTTTTTTTTCATTTATAGGTTTTCGGCCCGCAGCCATACCACAGTTACATTCTGTACACATCCACAAAATACACAAATACAAAATACAATAAATACAAAATAACACAATACAAATTACAATAACTACATAATAACACAATATCAAATACAATAAATACAAAATATACAATACAAAATACACACAATTCTAAATATTCAATACAAATTACATCTTATAAACAAAATAGCCAGAAAGGAAAATGCTCAAAAGAAACATACTCTCAAACATGAAAAATTCAAAAGTAAACTTATACTCTTGTACTTCATAGTAAAATAGGAGAAATGGTTGCCATGGAAACAAAATATAAATATTTTCACATGATTATAAATTTTACATCTTGAATTAAAATACACCGTACTGTCGGGAAATAAATATACTGTATGTGGACACAAAAAATGTGGTGTGACAAGGACAGCACACAATTTTTGATTACGTTAAGTAAGAGAAAGTTGTGATCTGTGCTACCAGTCACATCAAATTTTTACTTTCTCTTACCTATGTATATATGTAATATATATATAGAGAGAAAGTATTGGATTCATGTCAAAAATTCGATGTCGAGATTTTGATGGATCTTCACGTTTTGAGGTCCCCTGAATCCAAAAAAGTGGTTTTCGCGACATGGTCTGTCTGTGTGTGTGTGTGTGGGTGGGTGTGTGTGTCTGTGTTCAATTTTAAGCATGAAGGAATTGAGCTATGAGGCTGAAATTTTATATTTAAGTTAAACACCCCCCGGGACCGGAAAAATAAGCTTTTAATCAAAATCGGCCAAAGAGTACTAGTACTTTACTGATGTACTTTTTCAGTTTTTTTTCGATTTTCTCAAAATTCGCTCTAACGATTTTGATTAAAATTCAAAAATCAATTATTTTTTAGATGCTCTTTCAAATGTATATTCTCGTTTTGACCTCAAAATTGTTTGAAGCACACTTTACTCTTGTGCTTCATAGAGAAGATAGGAGAAATGGTTGCCATGGTAACTAAATATAAATATTTTCCCATACTTATAAATTTTGCATCTGAATTCAAATATTCCCTACTGCCGGGAACTAAATACATGTCGACACAAAAAATCTGGTGTGACAAGCACAGTACACAACTTTCGATTACCGAAGGTAAGAGAAAGTTGTGTGCTGTGCGCCAGTCACACCAGATTTTTATTTTACTAATATAACAAAAAAAAAAAAAAATGTTTTGTTAATAATAATTGGCTTTAGTTATTCATATTTGATTAAACTTAACCGAATAATTTTTTCGTCGTATTACGACGACCAGGTTTAACATGTGTCTCCATCCATTGATGATTCGGATTTGCATTTCGCACTGGGGTTTAGTTGGGTGCAAAACCAATTTGAATCTCTTTGCCACAAAAGAGGAGTGTGAGAGTATGGGCTAGGGGACGCATGTACCGCTTGTTTGTCATCACTTTTTGCTTAACAAGATGTTTGTTTGCGGGGAGGTGGAGAATCACATTCCTCGCACCAACACACATACACATATACGTCCACTTCCTAAATCACAACTACACAAACAATTTAAATATCATTTAATTCCATTGGGAATTTCTTTAATGGAAAAAATCCGATTTTCATTTTCAGAAATATTCTAACTATGCGAAGATAGTAATCTAGTCTGCTTCCTCGTTTGCATTTTGTGCATTCAAATTTAAATCACTAAAAAAAATAAAATTAGAAGAAACTCTATGGGATTTTTTTAGAAAAAGCTTTTATTAATATAGTTACTATTATAAACGCCATATTTTAATAATACCTACTCTTTTTGCAAATGTGAAGTGAATTAAATTCTCTGTTTCGTTTTTTAACCCCTCATATTACTATAATATTTAAAAAATTTTTCTGCTCAAAGCAACTTTCAAATGTTTATAATAATAAGCGAAACCTCTTCCCCTGCATAACGGTCAGGAGCTAGTTTAACAGATATAATAAAAAAATTATGGGAGTTTTTAATTATAGACCACATTTTTGTTTTAATTATTTATTAAAAATATATAATCTCTACAACGTTTCGACTTCTTATTCTGCAGTCGTTATCAAGAACTGTGTTTTTTCTCCGAGTCAAATGAACTAATCCTACAAATGTCGAGTTTAATATTTTTATCTGCCAGCAACTGAATATGATTAAAGCTGAATCGTTTCAACATTTCGTCGGTCCAGTTCGACTTGAGTAACTAAAAAAAAGCGATTTTTCAGGAGAGCCGATTAAAGTTTCTTCTTTTCCATTCCGTTTATAACCGTTGCCTGAGTTATCCGATTGCTGAAATTTTGCATGAATCATCACAATTATAGAACTCTCTTATAAATTTCTAAAGGTTTTACCCACTCACAAAACCATTATTATTTTTTTGAATAATTTATGGGCAAAACTCCAAGATGATCCTTTCTTGCACCAAAATATTTCAGGTTTTTTAAAGAGATGATTCACTCTTGCACGGCCCCCCGCTCCACAAATATAAATAGGCTCACTTACCCGCCCACAATCTGGGGTGATCCACGAAGTTGTTTAAGAAACGGGCTTGCACAAAGATAGTAAATGCAATTTGCAGATAATTTGTGCAAAAAAGTCAAAATTGGATTTTTTTCAGTTAGACCGGTCTTGAACTGGATTGATGATTTGAAAAGTTACATTTTTCAAAGAGCCTCAAACTTTTGTCTTCTATAAAAGTAAAAATTTTATCACTCCGGCCAAAAATCATCATTTTGAAATTATTTTTTATTCATATTACCGTATTCCAGACAATATAGTGTTCAAAGGTTTTGTTTTCAAATATTTAATTCATTTTGGTAATAGAAACTCTATCATGGTAATTATACTTTAATCATCTATTTATATGCAGTAATTGGAATATCTCTATCAAAGAGAGCTTATTTTAAAAAAGTGTAATTATTTTAAATTATTATCAATTAAAATACATGATAATAAAATAAATTTTAATTAATTTTTAATTCTTATTGAAAATAAAAATGACAAGATGATCAGGAAGCTTTCCGATTAAGCATTTATTTAATAAATAATATTTATTTTTTATTTATTTATATCCCGGGTAAACCTCATTAATAAAGACCAGTCAAAAAATGCATAAGGAAAAAAGTGCTTAAAAAGCATAAAATTTGACAAAAAGCTTTACACATACCTTTCTACTAAATTATGCTTTTAGAAGTGGCCTACCGCGGGCTTTGCCACTTTCCAGTGGGATGCGCCCCCTGAACCCCTTGCTCGCCTCCAATCAAATTTATTCTTGCTCACTGTCTGACAGTTTTCGCCGAAAGCGAGCAATTGCAAAAATTTTAAAGTTTTAAATTTCTATCTCTGGCTTGAAGTTTTAAAAATTCCCTCTCTGACTCCGCTTCCTCTCACTCTAACCAATCAGCAAGAGAGAGTGGTAAACAGGCACATAAAACGGGAGTGCTTGCGTCAATATAGGAAAGGAAGACGAGGATCTGCCGCAAACGGGTCCGAGTCAGAATCAGGGGGGCACCACTAGGCACCATTAGTACTCTCTCTTCTCCCCCCTCCCCCCCCAAAAAAAACAAAAAACCTAATTTCCATTTTAATCAAATTTGTAATGAGAATTCATCTGATTATAAACAAGTAAAGAATAACATTAATTCTCCAAACTTCGGTGGTACCCTCCAAATTTAAATTCTTTATATTTTTGATTTTTGTACGTTTTCCTTGTTGTATAAAAAGTAATTTAATATCTTTTTCTGCCCTCTTAAAAATTTCTGTGATCAGTCCTATGCAAGGGACGTAAAGAACAAACGATCTCAGTGATGCAAAAGGAGTAGAATATTCAAAAAAATCTTGAAAAAATCCACCTCCTTCACCACTTGATAATTATTTTTATTAAAAAAAAAAAAAACACTCACACTTTTTCCCTATTCACACTCACATACACACAGTCTTTTCGGCAACTTAGGCAATTTAAGACTTTAAACGATAACCGTTATTATGAAAATATATATTGGGGTCCAGGCATTTTATTTAATCCATTTGGTATCCAAATGGCTTAAATAAAATCATCGGACTGCCTGGGATCCGAACCCTAAAAATTATTTTAAATACACTTGAAATAAAATTTTATTTGAGGCTCGGAGCATAGCATTGTTTAAAATATTTATTAAATTTTTTTGTTAATGTAAATGTGCGTAATTTAAATTGAATCTTTGTGATTTTTTTTTTAATATAAATCTGAATTATCTATCCAACATTCTTTAGATATTAATCGATCATACTGTATTTTAACATTGAAACACATTGAAAATTATTGAATTTATTCGCATTTGATAATACCTAACGAGATAACGTTCGTTCATTTAGAAATTCCAAGTTTAGAAATTATGAATTTTAGATAAATTGAAAATAACGATACGCGTCGTCGTTAGTAGATCGAGAATTAATTATTTTTAGAGGAGAGGAAATATGTTTTTAGGGGCACCATTTTCTCTCTCTCAATTATTAAAGTTTACATTTGCAAGGGAACAAATACAACAAAAACTAAAACAACCGCAACAACAAAACATTAATTACGGTACTTATTTTTTATAGCAAATTATTTTATAAAGAAAAAGTGTTTTTTATGTCGTTTTTTTTCATATGTCAATTTGATAATTATAAAACAATTTTTACTTTTTTTTTTTTAATAAATATAGATAGAGAAAGTATAGGATTCATGTCAAAAATTTTTTGTCGAGATTTTGATGAAAATACATCTTTTGAGGTCCTCTGAGTCCAAAAAAGAGGGTTCCCGCAAAATGGTCTGTGAACAAATCTACATGTATATCAAGAATGAATAGAGCTAGGAGGTTGAAATTTTATATTTAAGTACCCCTGGTACATAACATGAAGCTTTTGACCAAAATTGGCCAAAGAGTACAAGTCCTTTACTGATGCATTTTTTCAGTTTTTTCCATCCTTCCATTTGGTTGGGCTACTGGTTGCCTAACTCCAAGGCGTTCCCATGATTTAAAAAAAGAGCTTTTTACTTTCTCTTACCTATGTATATATGTAATATATATATAGAGAGAAAGTATTGGATTCATGTCAAAAATTCGATGTCGAGATTTTGATGGATCTTCACGTTTTGAGGTCCCCTGAATCCAAAAAAGTGGTTTTCGCGACATGGTCTGTCTGTGGGTGGGTGGGTGGGTGGGTGTGTGGTGGTGTCTGTGTTCAGTTTTAAGCATGAAGGAATTGAGCTAGGAGGTTGAAATTTTATATTTAAGTTAAACATCCCCCGGGACCGACAAAATAAGCTTTTAATAAAAATCGGCCAAGGAGTACTAATACTTTACTGATGTACTTTTTCAGTTTTTTTCGATTTTCTCAAAATTCGCTCTAACGATTTTGATTAAAATTCAAAAATCAATTATTTTTTAGATGCTCTTTAAAATGTATATTCTCGTTTTGCCTCAAAATTGTTTGAAGCACACTTTACTCTTGTGCTTCATAGGAAAGATAGGAGAAATGGTTGCCATGGTAACAAAATATAAATATTTTCCCATACTTATAAATTTTACATCTGAATTCAAATATTCCCTACTGCCGGGAACTAAATACATGTCGACACAAAAAATCTGGTGTGACAAGCACAGTACACAACTTTCGATTACCGAAGGTAAGAGAAAGTTGTGTGCTGTGCGACAGTCACACCAGATTTTTTATTTACTTTCTTTTAATATTTGAATATTCTTGCCCACTATTTTTCCTTATTATTTGATCCTTCTCTCTAATTTTTGTTAATTTATTTTTTACAATATACTTAAGGTTATTTTCATACATAGAATTAATCTAATTCGTAAATTATTAAGTATTATTAAGGTCGCTGTTGTTTTGTTTTCATCTTTTTTTTTTATATGATGGGGTTTTGGGAGGTTGTAAGAGGATCTAGAGGACTGGAAGCACGGACTCAGATCTTAATAACAAGATCTACCTGGCCCTCGGGCATGGTGTAGTTGGTAGCGCGCCTGCCTTGGATAGGGTTCGGATCCCAGACAGTCCGATGATTTTATTTATCCATTTCGATACTAAATGGCTTAAATAATAACGGTTATCGTATAAAGTCTTATATGGCCTAAGTAGCCGAAAAGAGTTTGTGTGAGTGTAATATAAAGTGTATTATAAGGACATCGGCCAAAAAATAAATGCTTTTGCGTATTATCCGTTTATTTGTAGATATTTCGATTCTAATGGTATAGAATCATCCTCAGTACAATCAACAGATGTTTTGCAAATCGTTAACTCTTCCCATCCAATATGACAAAACAGCTGCGCATTCCATGAATGCAATTTTCATAATCTAGTGATTATGATTGATGATAATCTGATCTGACTGATGATCATCTTAGTGATTATGAAAATTGCATTCATGGAATGCTCTTGTTATATTGGATGGGAAGAGTTAACGATTTGCAAAACATCTCTTGATTGTACTGAGGATGATTCTATACCATTAGAATCGAAATATCTACAAATAAATGGGTAATACGCAAAAGCATTTATTTTTTGGCCGATGTCCTTATAATATAATTGATCATCCTTACGGCCATCTACTAACAATCAGTAATATAAAGTGTGTTAATAAAAAAAAAAAGATCTACTCTATTGTTGTAATTTTTAAAATTTTTCAATAAATTATTGTTATTATGATAAATCAGATTAGAATAGATAATATTTATGCAGACGGTATTCTACTCTACTAAGACTAGTCAGAGGGTCTTCGTCCCCTTCCCCACATTGTTCTATCGAGAGAATCGGGAGGTATGAAAATTAATTGAAATTTAAAACCTCAAAACCAATTTTTTTTGCAAATAAATCTTTTCTATTAATCTCTTTGCAACTATATATAACTGTATGTATAGCTATTATATATCCAGAGAGAGTTTTTCATGTCATAACTCGTAGAATCGATATAAACCAATTTTGTATACGTTTATTCATCTCTATAATAAAATTTAGCTAGAAGATATTGTTTTTGGCATGAATCAAAAGATTGAAAGCAGAAACAAATGTTGCTATTTGAGTTTATATATTTTAAAATAGTCTAGCAAATTGATTTATTTACTTGATAAATCTTTCTATTATAAAATACCATATATACTGGTATATTTTAAATAAGGATATTTCTCCTTTTCTTGTTTAGATTTATTTAATTTAGTATTTAATCATCTAATTACGAAATCAATAAGTCTATTTCATTTTCCGATGCTACAGCAAATAAACAAAACTTACGGGGTTAAACATTAATCTTTTCTATTCTTCTGGTATTCTAAACTACTGTACTGTATTTATTTTCTTTATCTATTTTTATTATATATTATTGAATATTTTCATTACATATATATTTAGATAAAGAAAAACAAGAATGACATTCGCCCTTGGGTTATAGCATAGTGGTAGAGTATCCGCCTCTTGTGCTTGGGGTCTAGGATTCGCATCCTGTTTCATGCCACAAAAAAATTTATTTGAATTGAATTCGCGTTGCACAAGTGGGGCTATTTTTCGATATTTTTTTTGCCTAAAAAATGAGGGTTTTTCGAGAAAAAAAACCAATTTTGGAGTTAATTACTCGGGATTTTTTTATTTATTCTATTAGAGGTTATCTTTCTGCACTAAATGACATCTCCCATTTAGTCTGATCTGATTAGCCGTTCGGAATCTACAGGGGTTTAAAAATTTCGAAAAATGAAATCCCGCCGAGTGCTCTCCTGCGGTAAAATGACCTCATATCAAAAAAAGAGAAAAAAAGCCCTGGGGGTATTGAACCACTCTTTCCTAAAACTATATTTAGATTTAATATAGCTTTTATGGTCAAGTAGCTAGGCGTTGCACAATTAGGGCTATTTTTCGATATTTTTTTGCCTAAAAAATGAGTTTTTTTCGAGAAAAAACCAATTTTGGAGTTAATTACTCGGGATTTTTTTTTATTTATTCTATTAGAGGTTATCTTTCTGCACCAATTGACATCCCATTTTAGTCTGATCTGATTAGCCGTTCAGACTCTACAGGGGTTTAAACTTTCCAAATTAGAATTTACCCCATGGCGCGGTAAAATAAAATGATGGGAAAAAAATAAATGGTGAAATCTTTAGCTGAAAACTCATTCTTTCTAATTGTATATTTTAACTTTATAATTATACCTCTTAAGACAGGGAGTTATTCAAGCCAATAAACTTTTCGTGCATGCCCCTCTCTAACATGCCACTATGAGACACATGATTTGTAAGACGTTGTCACGTCAAAAAAAAAGGATCTAATAACATTTTTGGATCTGGCTATCTTCATCTTGTTTTCCCTGAAATACCTAGAAGATCCTTATTTGTATTTTATTTTTTTCAGTACAAGATAGACCTAATTCATACATTACACTATATTTTCCGAGAGGAAAATTGTGACTTCAACAATTAAAACTTTAATTTTCAATAGGATTTGGACCAAGAGGTTCAATTAAAAGTCAAAAAGTTTTTTAAAACAATACTTTATTTGACCCCAGACAATGTTTCATCCACTTGATGTAGGACTTCTTCAGTGGTTGGAGTAATAGAGGCCATATAATATAAAATTATTAAACAGTAGGACTTTAACAAAATACATACAGACATGCATGTACAAAATTTAATATTACAAATAAACTCTTAAAAATATAGACCTAATTTTTTTTTTTTTTTTTTTTTTTTTTTTTTTGTAAGAAATTTAATTTTCCTTAAATTTGTTTTCTACCGACAAATTAATTTTTTTTTTTATTCTTTGTTTCAGTGTCTTTTTCTTCGCAATCGTTAAAATCGTGCAACTTGTTTTCGATTACGGGGAAGACGGCGGAAGAAATATAGCCAAGTGTGATAATGTAAGAAAAGATTTTCAATTTTATTTTACTTACTAGGGCTACTAATTTCAATGAATTTATTTTTTTCTCCGGTTCACCCATCCTCATTAACGTTTGG